>JAMKQA010247481.1:0-24696 GCA_024699735.1 Posidonia australis
TAGATCTAACGACTTTAATTCTTTTGTTGAGTTGGTTTTCAACTTCAATCTTAAATTATTTGAACACATCCAAAGCCTGTGATTTTTCATGAATGAGACACAAGTAGCCATAACGAGAATAGTTAACTATAAATGTAATAAAGTATTGTTGATCATTTTAAGATGCCATAGGGAATGGTCGACAAATATTCGTATGTATTAGTTCTAAGATGTCTGAACATTTATTGGCACCTAATTTTTAACATTGGTTTGTTTTCTCTTGATATACTCAATACAAATGTAACACCTATAAATTCATTTTGTAATTATTTACATTTTAATGAACTTATTTCTAGACAGGTGTTACTATTCTGATGCCCGTTTGTGTGATTTTTTGATTTTGGACTTGGGCTTCTTGGGTTAGCTTCTGTTTATGTGTTCTCGTGCTTCTCACCACGTGGTTCGCACTGTGCCGTTGGGCACGTGTGTGTGGGTCTACATGTGTTAGTGGGCCTGTGGGTGGGACTGATTGTTGGTCGTGCTTGGTGCTTGCCGGTTGGCTCGTGCGGGGTGGCTGGTACGCTAGGCGTGCAGGTGTGCAAGCCCCTAGTTACTTTGCTGCATGACTTTTTAAGCTCAACGCCCATCCAGTGCATGAACAACTCTTTCCCTCCTTCTTCTTCCCCCTCACGCCTCCTCCTTCCCTCCCTCTCTCTCACGACCCCAGCAACCTCCTCCACCTCTCTCCTTCCTCTCCCACTCCCGTCTCTCTCGCTACCCACTCACTCTCTTCTCTCCCATCTCTCTCTCTCTCTCTCTCTCCCCCTCTGTCTTTCCCTCCTCCCCATTCTCCTCCCCTGTTTCCTTTGCCAGTAGTGCCTGTGAGCGAACCAGAGGTTGGCAACGGCTTGAAGTGGCGTGTGGCGATGCGTGGTGCAACCAAGGACGTGTGTGAGGCGAGTTGGGTCGCTGGAGTGTGTTTTTAGGTACACACCTCACCCTGTATTGTAGAAAGCATGAAAATAGTAGAAGATGATAAGAATATCATGCACTTTAAACATGCTTCAACAAATATAAAACTCAGCATATTCATTATGTAAGATTCCCCTAAAGTGATCCCATATTCATGAAAAGTGACCTAACTACAAGAAAGGCTGAATGCTTACCTATTTGTGTGCTCTTGTACTCTTCCACAAGTGGCTCAAGATGACTTTGATGGCTGAAGAAAATAGAGATCTCCTTCCTCCCAAATGGCCTCCAAGTGATGCAAAAAGGAAGAGTTTTGTGGAAGGTATGGGTGAGGGGGGTTTTTCTGTACACTAGGTGGGTGATTTCTTACTCAAAGGTGGGAGTTCTTGGCTCTGGACAGAAACTAGGTCATGGGTGCTTGTGCTAAAGTGCAAAGGCTCTTCCACACTCTCTCTTTTTCCATCCCCTCTCCCCAATGGCTACCAAGGGTTTATATAAAGAGAGCTTTGGAAGTTCTAAAGACTCAAGAAACCAAAGGATCCCCCCTAAGACCAAGAGAACGATCGTTATGCTAATTATGGTGGAGAGTAATTGTAGATTATGGGTATAATGGTCGGAGTTTCGTTAGGCAAATGAATAGTCAACGACCGGGGAATCGAGCAGGTGCGCCACCTATGTGCCCTAGCCTGTTGCGCTAGTGAGTTGCACCTGGTATGTGTGCCACATTGGTGTGCCAGGTATATGCTCTAGTAAGGTGTGCTTGTTTAGTACTCCAATCAGATGTGCCATACTAGTGTGCTACCCAAATGTACTGAAAAAGTGTGGTATTCAGCTATGTCGGTTAAATGTGCTAAATAGGATGTTGGATTTACTTTTGAAGTCTAACCTATGGCTCTAGGTTGATTTGATGCACTTGGAAGATTCTGATTTTTTTTGGGAAAGTAAGATCTGAATTCATCGCCACTGGATCCATCAACAAGTTGCCTCAAAAATCGGGGTGTCTACACATACATGTTTACATCACATGGAATGTTGGATACCTGATGTAAACACCCCATTTTGGCAGCCACTCCTAGCGGATTTCTCCTAGAGAGCTTGCTTCGACAACAATGAGGCATTTCACCACTTTAAAACCCATTTTCATTAAAACCAACTTTACACCCCAAAACCAAGCCTAAAACCCTCCAAATCCAACCTTAACACCCCATTTCCAACCTAGACACCATTAATCTACCATGAACCTATCCTAAATACCAAGCCCAAGCCCATGATGCTCCAGCAATCAGGTGATAGCCACAGGTCCAGCCTAGAAGATCCTTCTCTAGCCCATCCATCCAACACCGTGGCCTGATAGCGCTGGTGGGATGCGCATGTCAGATGCGTGGGAAGATTAGGGATTTAAACTACTGAGGTTCGATTGGTCTTTTCACTAGGTGGACAACTAATCCTCCTCTTCTTGTTAGATGGCATGGATCAGGACATGCTCCTGGATTGTCTTGGACCATCAAGTCCCTCTACCTAATCCCAATCCCCATCCAATTCTGCCTTGATTAAATCCAAACCACTCCTCTTAATCACCATTCAAATCCAATGACTCACACACCCTTCTACCCTCTATCAAACACCTCTCCCATGTCCAAACTCATCCTCATGGCCCACCAGACTCTCAGGACTATCAATTCCGTGCACTAGTTGTCTTTGAGCATAGTCACCAATTCTGGCTACCTCCACATCACTTTCTGGCCATCTCCACAACATACATTGCAACTCTCTCTCCCTCAGCCTTACACCCATTGCCTACATTGGAGTACACATTACCCTTCCAACAAAGCCTCCCCTCTGAAGCCTCCCACGCTGTAGATATCCCATTTTTGCATCTCCTAGAGTTCACCTAAGATAGGAACCCTTGAGGTGCCCCAGATCACATGGCTAAGGTGCTCTAACCTTCTTCCAGATTTTTCTACAGAATTTCTATGTTCTTTTGGATTTTTTTAATGCACCTCTGCAGATTAAGATAAAAGAAAGAGGGTAAAATGCAAAAAGACTAGGAAGTTGCCACATTGAGAGGCGACAAGACTAGTTGCCACGTTGAGAGGCGACAAGTCTCGTTGCCATGTTAAAAGATGACAAGTCTAGTTGACACGTTGAGAGATTACGAGTTTAGTTGCCACTTTGGGAGGCAACAAGTCTCATCGCCACATGAACATGTGACGACAATCTTTGACCTTTTTCTCTACATATTTTGTCATTTTGGCCTTTAATATAATGTTTGTGATATTTATAAATGTTATTATAATTTTTCCTATAATTATTATAATTTCTATAATTTTCTAATATTTAAATATCTATGCATATCTTATAAATCATTATAAATGCCAAATAATTCCAGAAAATTCTAGAAATTTGAATGACAAGATAATTAAGATCACTTATCTTTATTTTTACCAAAAATGAGATTTTATAATAAGTGTGACCATGCCCGCCCGGGGATCCGAAGTAGAGTCGGGCCCGAGGGAGGAGATCACAGCCATGCCAAGATGGCAAAGGTGCAAGATAGGATAAAACGAAAAAAGAAAAGGAGTCACCACCTAGTCTTTTAAGGAAAAGATGAGTCAAACCACAAACAAACCACAAAGGATTGAATACATGAGATGCAAATGTGAAGGCCAAATGACTGCTAACCAGAGGATGGGTAAGGATTCTTATTACACATGGGGAAGGTGTTAGACACCCCCGTACGCTTGAGAAACTCGATCTTTCTAGTCTAATTCACTTGCTAAAGGTTGGATGAATGCTTGCTAAGCCTAGATCATGCTTTAAACATGTTAATATGAATGCCAAAACAAAACTGAATGGATGTGCAAGATGATATGTGAAAACTGCGAAGAAATCAACATAAAATATCGCAATCATGAAAAATGACACAACAAAGAAAATCACATGAAATGACATGGTTTTGGGTGAGAATGGCTCGAAAAATCATACAAGTCTCAAGAATGTCGAAAATGCAACCGACTCAAGTCGTCAGAATCGAAGAAAGCATCGCAGAAATCAAGATGGGAAAACTACAAAGAAGTCTGCATAAAACAGGTAAACTGTGACATGTGAAGAAATTCACATAAAATGACAATGTTTTTGTAGATAATGGTTTAGAAAATCACACCAGTGTCAAGGGGATCAAAAATACAACAGACCTAAATCATTAGAAGCATAGAAAACACCATGAAAATCCGAACGGAAAAATTGTAAAGAAATCCTCATAAAATAAGCAAATGATGACGTGTGAAGAAAATCACATAAAATGACGATGTTTTTGTAAAGAATGGTTCAGAAAACCATACTGATGTCAAAAAGATAGAAGGTGGGGTCAACCCGAGCCATCAGAATCATAGAAAAAGTCGTGAAAATCAAGATGGAGAAATAATCCGCAAATGGGCCAATGTGGGCCTTTCGATTAGTTCGTATATGCCCTCAGGCAATGAAATACAAATCAAATCAGAAAATCCAAGAATACAAAATAAAAGGGGCCAAATCAAATGTCGGGTGAGAGATTCCGAAAACAAAGTGAAGGAAAATCCACGAAAAAGCACATGAGATGCAAACTCATTTAAAAAGGAGGGACTAATGCGCAAATGTGATAAAAACTATATAGGATACATGAATGTGTACCTAAATGTGTAAAAGGTGCTGAGGAATGACTTGGACAAAGATTATGCAAGACTGAGTGCAAAAACTAAAATGCATGCGCATGGATTAGTGGCACAGGGGCAATTTGGTCATTTTAATGGCTAGATATGATAAATGCATTTATGAGGATGATGCATGGTCTGAGGTATGCCAAAATGTATGTCAAATGTCAAGAAAATGTTATTTGCAAGAAAACTTGAAAAGGACATGGTCTTAAAAGCAATAAAACGATGTAAACACAGTAAAGGATAAGTACGAGGACCAAAATGTAAAATTCACAAAAAAGGGTGAGAATTTGGATCAAAATATATTCAGTGACTTCTATTCTAATACGCAGATGATGAATCAAATGACAATGTGGCACTGAGATGTGTGAAAATTGCACATTGGTAATTTCCCGAAAACTCAAGGTCTAATGTGCAAAATTCACACATAAGTGCAAATGTAACCAAAATATGAAATCAAAGACTATCTAACAATGCAAACATGATTTTTGAGTGATAACTATGCTTAAGTGCAAAATTACAAATGCCCATGCGATCAATAGTGAAGAAATGCCAAAAAATGTATGTTAAAATAATTAAAATCCTAATTAATGGATTTGAAATTTGTCTAAGGGCCTGGATGCAAATTTCCTACACTCACATAAATGTATTTCAGGAATTTAGGGGTTTTCAAGCAAAATATCAAGACTTAAATGTGATAAAAATTCAACTTTAATGATGGTCAGTGTGATTTTAAAATCTTTCAAGGTTCAGAATGCAAATCTCACAGGGAAAACTTATTTTTAAAAAGTTTTAGGGGCCAAATGCAAATGTTTAGGACTTAAGTGCAAAGAAAACATGATGTTAGTGACCTAAATGTGATAATATGGATACCAATGCACTACTTAAAAAGAAAGTAAGACATGTAGTGGTCATATGCAATATTCACAGGAATAATAAAAGAAACAAAAAGTTATTTAAACTACAGGAGCTTAAACATAAAGAAAAGGACTTAAAAGTAATGGAAGGAGGACTTAAATACAAAAATCTAAAACTAATAGACTTAATCTAAACCCCTCCTCTTCGAAGTTCGTTGGCGCACTAGTCGCCGACGAGGACCCCGATTAGGCCTTGGCAGTGGCACAGCAACAGAAGGGCTCTGCCATCGATCCAAGAAGTTGGAAGGAGGCACGGCAAAGATCTTTGGCAGGTTGGACGAGGCTGGGGAAGCCTGGGATGCTCTCCCCACCTCTAGCTCCGGCGAGGTGGTCTGTCGGCGTCGGGGAAGATGATAGTGAGGTGGCTGGAGGTGGTGCAGGCGCTGCGACAGCTTAGTGAGGGCCGGAGGACCTTTGGGGTGACACAGGGAAGCTTCCAGAGGCGTCGGCGAGGGTTGGGGTGACCTGAGGTATTCTACCCTTCCCTTGCGTTGGCGACAGGCACGACGGTGGTGGGGGCGGCGCTTTGAGGGCTGTGGCGACGGCATGGCGGTGCAGAGGAATTCGTGGTGAGGTGGCGAGGCTCCCAGAAGTGATGGTCTGGAGCTGGTGTGACTAGAGTGTACAGGAGCTTCTACGACAAAGGTCGTCAGTCGGTAGGCAGCGATGGTACCCTCAGGCACAAGGGGCCAAAGGAATCCCCTCCTGAGCGACGGGGCTCAGGGAGGAAGAGGAAGAAGAGGGAGGAGTGGCCCTAGGGGCCTCACCTCGATCTAGGAGGCGAAGGGTCTTGCCGGTGGTGGTGAACCCACCATTGAAGATGGAGACGACGGCGTACAGGAGGCGTAGCTCCATCGTGACACGATCCAGGAGGATTAAAGAGACTTAACGGGAACTAAGACAAAAGAAAATTCAAACAAAAACAAACAAAAAGGGATTACCTGACTGAAGAGTGTGTCTCCCCCGGCGAGGCTCGACGGCACTCCTCTGGACGATGGCCCCGGAGATGGAGGTTGGGGCTTCCAGGTTGCAAAAAAAGGCTGGAGGAGATGCTCTAGATGTGGGGAAAGTGGCTTGGTTTCGAGGGGTGCTCTGTATGCTCTTGTGGGGGTGGAATCGAAGGCCAAGGACTGTCGGCAACGGGCTTTATACATCGGCGAGGCTTTCCTTGGCCGTTAATCCGCCTCCCTCTAGCAGATGAGTGCCGTTGGATCAGGCGTGAGCTGGAGGAGGTTGGTTGGAGATCACGGTGTCTAGGGATTTGCTCAAGAGACCTCGGGATATCATCGGAGTTGTCGTTGGAAAATCAGGGGTCATCGGAAAACTCGAGGTCGCCGGAATTATTTTTACTCTTTTATAAAGTTTGTCATTTAAGGGTTAAATGGGTTTTATGGGCAGCTAATGGGCTTGGAAGTGGGCTTTTGGTTTTTTTTTTTTGGGATTTTGGTTTTAGTTTTAAGGTTTTGGTTTTTTTATTTTGGTTTTAGGTTTTTAATTATTTGTTTTGATGATTTTAGTTTTAGGATTTTATGATTTTAATTAAGACTTTGATTTTTAATTGTAAGTTTGATTAAGTGCTTTTCGGATTTTGTTATTTTAGGGTTTTGTGATTAGGATTTTAAATTAGGGTTTTGGGTTTTAGATTTAGGTTTTTATGGTTTATTTTAGTGATTTTAATTTAGATTTTGGGTTTTAATTTTATGTTTGGTTTGGTGATTTAATTAGGGCTTTTGGATTTTAATTATGGGTTTGAGTTTGTTTAAGTGATTAGAGTTTTTAGGGTTTTAATTAGTTTAAGGTTTTAATTATTTTAGGGTTTTAATTGATTTTAAATTAGGATTTTTTTTGGGTTTTAGATTTAGGTTTTTATGGTTTATTTTGGGTTTTTGTGTTCTAATTAGGGTTTTGGGTTAAATTAATTAGGGTTTTAAATGATTTAAATGGATTTTGACTATAATTAGGGTTTTCACTTGATTAATTGGATTTTAAGTGGGTTTAAGTGGATTTTATTTAATTTTGACTTTAATTAGGGTTTTCATTAAATTAATTAAGGTTTTCACTTTATTAATTGTATTGTAAGTGTGTTTTATTGGATTTTATTTATTTTTGACTTTAATTAGGGTTTTCATTTGATTAATTAGAGTTTAAGTAGATTTAAGTGGATTTTATTTAATTTTGACTTTAATTGGGTTTTCATTTGATTAATTAGGATTTTAGGTGTTTTAAAAGAATTTTGTTTAGTTTTAATTCTTAATTATTGTTTTCTTGCTTCGATTAGGTCAAAGCAGACTAGTATGTGCCTGACAGGGCTTGTGTGGGCTTAAGTGGACCTATGGGTTTAGAGTTTTGGTGGACGCAACCGGAGCATCTTCTAAAGGAATCTGTTGCCAAGTAATTGCAAAATCAGGGTGTCTACAATAAGTTATCACCTTTTATAGTTATAGCTTATATTTAATTCATGATAATGCAATAAAACTAAAGATAAAATCCAAAATATCCAAATGATTGCCAATCTATTTTAAATCAAATACATCATTGATTTTAATTGAGTTTTCTCGTGATTATTAGAGATTTTCTTTTCAAATCCAATTTACTTAACATTTTAAGTGGATTTTGAATTTGAAAATTAATTTAAAATATTGGAAAGCCACTTTGCAAACCCTAGGCACTTCAAAAATTCTAATGAGTCACTTTGCAAATCCTAGGAGTGAAATTTGAGAGAGTGAGAGAGCCATAGCGCCTCCTCCATGTCCAAGCCCCTCAAAGCTTAGATTCCAAAGATCATCTCTTGTCCAAGCCAAAGTGCATCTTTGGAGCTTCGTAAAATCAGCCTTCACTTCCTCATCCACTCCACAACGTTCGAGGGTGAAGGGATATTTTTCCTCGTTTTCTTTCATTTATTTCATATAAACATTGTATACATAATTGCTCATGGCATATGCATGCAGGGACAACCCTCGGTTTGTATTTCATTTCAGTTATTCACGTTATTTATTGTTTATTTTTGTTACTCTTACTTCACTTAGACTAATCTCAATCTCTTGTTTTCTTGTTTGTTTTAAGGGAAGGAATACGACATATGTACAAGGACGTCGTTGGGCAGCATCTTGCCACCTACTCAATGAACCGAGAACTCACACAACTATAACCTCGACACTCTCGTAAGGTACATTGTCAATCGACGAAAGCGAATTGGCAAGTGGCGATCACAAGAATTGACGAAGTGATCTACATGATTGAAAGGTCTCGGCGCGGGCTACGACACATAGCCCCAGCTTGACCCTTCCATGCCTGAGCCTTTAATGTGACAACATCCTTAGTTAAATGGAACCACTCAGTTGTGCTACCATATCTCGAAACTGAGTCTGTTGACTTTCTCACTTTTTGGTTGTGAGACCATGTCCTGAAACCAATAGGCTTAAATCCTTTTGGAATCTATGGTAGGTCATTTGAGAGTGAGCTCCCTATTTCTGGAATCTATGGTTGATCATTCTTACCTTGGAACCAATCTTGTTCCAAGATCAACTCAAAGGAGGAGAATCGATAGATATCTCATTTTTGCATCTCCTAGAGTTCACCCAGGATAGGAACCCTTGAGGTGCCCCAGATCACATGGCTAAGGAGCTCTAGCCTTCTTCCAGATTTTTCCACGGAATTTTTGTGTTTTTCCAAGTTTTTTTAATGCATCTTTGTAGATTATGATAAAAGACAAGAGGTAAAATGCAAAAATACCAGGAAGTTGCCACCTTGAGAAGCAACAAGACTAGTTGCCATCGTGAGAGGTGACAAGTCTAGTTGCCACGTTGAGAGGCAACGAGTCTAGTTGCCACTTTAGGAGGCAATGAGTCGTCGCCACATGAACAAGCGACGACAATCTTAGATCTCTTTCTCCGCATATTTTGTCATCCTAGGCTTTAATATAATATTTGGGATATTTATAAATGTTATTATGATTTTTCCACAATTATTATAATTTTCTAATATTTAAATATCTATGCATATCTTATAAATCATTATAAATGCCAAATAATTCCATAAAATTCTAGAAATTTTGATGACTTGATAATTAAGATCACTTATCTTTATTTTTACCAAAAATGAGATTTTATGATAAGTTATCACATTTTATTGTTATAGGTTATATTTAATTCATGATAATGCTATAAAAATAAAGATAAAATCCAAAATATCCAAATGATTGCTAATCTATTTTAAATCAAATACATCATTGATTTTAATTGAGTTTTCTCATAATTATTGGAGATTTGATTTTCAAATCCAATTTACTTAACATTTTAAGTGGATTTTGAATTTGGAAATTAATTTAAAATATTTTTCAATTACGAGTATGATTTTTCAGGATTGATTTGGTTAATATTTGATAATAGATTCGTAGTGGATATTTTATGATCTTGATTTTCAGAATTATGTGTTTTTAGAAGCTCGTTGCCACATGTACAAGCAACTAACTGACATGACGCTAAAAATAGAATCTCTAGGCTAGTCGCCACTCAAAGCGGCGACTGGATGATTCTATCGCCTCTCATATAGGTGACGAACTCCAATCTCCTATTTTTGCCATTTTAAGAGCTTTAGATCCTGGCCCTTGATCAGCCACTCATCCTTGATGAGATTTGGAGTCCTTAAACTCTATAAGTAGACCCCTAGGTCTTCAACTTAGAGGGAGGCACTTCAAAAATTCTAAGGAGCTACTTTACAAACCCTAGGCACTTCAAAAATTCTAAGGAGTCACTTTGCAAACCCTAGGAGAGAAATTTGAGAGAGAGAGAGAGAGAGAGAGCCATAGCCGCTCCTCCATGTCCAAGCGCCTCAATGCTTAGATCCCAGAGATCATCTCCCGACGAAGCCAAAGCACATTTTCTGGAGTTCTGTAAAATTGACCTCCACTTCCTTATCCACTCCACAGTATACGAGGGTGAAGGGAGTATTCTTCCTCTTTTTCTTTCATTTATTTCATATAAGCATTGCATACATAATTGTTCATGGAATATGCATGTGGGGACAACCCTCAGTCAGTATTTCATTTCAGTTATTCATGTTATTTATTGTTTATTTTTGTTAGTCTTACTACACTTTGACTAATCTAGATCTCTTGTTTTCTTGTTTGTTTTAAGGGAAGGAATATTACATACACACAACGACGTCGCTGGGTAGCATCTAGCCGCCAACCCAATGAACTGAGAACTCACACAACCATAACCTCCACACTCCTGCAAGGTACCTTGTCAATCGGCGAAAGGGAATTGGCAAGTGGTGATCACAAGAATTGACAAAGTGAGCGGACACCTCGACGATTCTACATCAACCCCTCAAAATCCACGTCCACACACGCATCCATTGGTCGTCTGCCCATCCAGCCACCTTCCATCGCCGGTCGGAATTGCCACAGCTCTTCCATTGCACCTAAGCCACCAGCACACCTTGCCAGCCCCTACACTTCACACTGAAACTTCCACCCACACCACCATAGCCTCCAAGCCCGTCGCCGTAGCTGCCGAGAGCCAACCGCTTGAGGAAACGTCGCCGCAAGTCGTCGCTAGAAGTGACAACCCACATAGCTCCCTAGGTTCATCCCCTCCTTTACTGTGTTATCAGTTTTCTTTACATTTCCCTACATCCTCGCATCATTTTATACGTTTTCTCAACATTCATCATGTCATTTGCACATGCATTCTAGCATCGCCTGTGATGGGTTCGGAGAGTTCGAATTGGCCGACGGCTTGTGAGCTCTTCTGCCACCTGTCTAGGCACATCCTCACCTTCTCTTGACCTCCCTCAATCACCCTTGATGGTCACTTGATGCTCCTTGCCACCTACATGACCGATCGAGCTCGTGTCCACTGGTGTGACTTGGTGAGGACAGGGAATGGTTTGCATCTCATCCATTCACATGCAATTAGCATCCTTGCACTCCTCATTACCCCCTTAGACCTTTGAAAGTGCTGGGAAGCCATGTCATGCCCATGGGTTGGAGAACTCAGGCGAGCTTGCCAATGGAACCCATTTGAAGGCGAGGTAGGTGGGTGGAAGTCTTCGGCCAGCCACGACCTTGCCTAAGCCTCAAGGTACATCCCCTTGCATTCCCCCTTGCCTCCCATGCATCATACTGTATCCTCATGTAGCCGCATTTAGATCTGGAGCAATGACAAGCTTGCTACCTTGTTTTGTCTCTGGCTGTCGTGCTGAATGTGTAGGAGAAAGGCGCAATGGCCTGCACGGGTTGCCCAGTTCAAAATAGGCAACTGGTTGAGCCCCCTTGCATCTTGTTTTCTTGTTTCCTCTCTGATCATACATTGATTTCTGAGTTATCCTCTTGTATCTATGTTTCCTCACTTGCATTGCATGTTTTGCTTGCATTTTAAATCCATGTCACTTATGTTTTGACACTTATCATCATTCATCATGCATGCCATCTACCCATTTGTTATTTCATATCATTATCACATCATTTTAAATCCATTTCATCTTACTTATGTTTTCCAAACATATCATACATCATGACATTCATGCATCGCATAGGGCAATGACGATTACTTTGTCAGATCCTTTTGATCGACGATCTTGGATTCACATAGCGTAACTGAGCATATCCACATTAATTTCCGCCCCCTTGCATTTCATTCGCATTAGCATAGCATATGGCATACATTCGTTTTAGACTTAGCGAGCATACATGATCATTTGCGTTGGCGACACATAAGCGTGCAAAAAGCTTAGAAAGACCGATTTCTCGGACTTATGAGGGTACTTAATACCTTCCTTATGTACAACAGGAGTCCTTACTCTTTCTCTGGCCCGCGATGACCATTTGTGTCATTTCCATTTGGCACGGACCATGCATGCATTCATTTAGCATCTATTTGCATTCATTTGCATTTTTTCCGTATTTTATATGCATTCAGTTTTTCTTGTCTTTTCGGTTTAAAAAGATTAGGTGGCGACTCCATTTTGTCTTTATCGTTTCTTTTTCGTTTTTTCGTTTGGCGTTTTCGAGTCGAGTATCCTTCCTTGGATTCACCATCTTCATCGTAACCTTTTCGGTTTTCGTATATTCCCTCACACGAGAGTCAATTCTGGCATGGTCACACTTCAATGTTCTATATTAACTATACAAACAAAAATTACTTCACTCATTTAGATATAACTATAACAGTCTACGTTGGTGAAAGTCTATTAATCTAATTTATCTAAATGCAATTCAAAACACCATCCTTATTAGATTTAAAGGTGAAAGTCTATTAATCTAATTTATCTAAATGCAATTTGAAACACCATCCTTATTAAATTTAAATTTTATAAGAAAATTTAATCTAAACTTAATGTAATTAAAGCAATTGACTGTTTGTACTTAGTGTCACATTGGTGAGAATCTAAGTCGTTCAATTCAAAAGTTCGTTACATGGTCTTTCGATAATTCCTTAATGAAATTGCACTAATTTTGTGCAAATTACTTTAGCCATGCTAATTAACTTTATAACATGTTAAAATCAACATAAACATGTTCCTTAATAGTATAGAGAACAAAACTTAAATCTTGTCACTCATCAGTCCAATCTGTCCTTAAATGTAATTTTGCATCATAATAATTAATCTTTCAACAAAAAATTAGTAAAAATTACATGGTCAAGATAATATTAAATGTTATTAAATTCCAAAATTTCATCCTTAATAATCCTAAAACATGCTTTGTAAAAATATGTTATCATCAAAGTACAAGATTAAGGAATGAAAAGTAATTAAAATAAACAATACTAGTTTATTCTAATTCAAACTTAAATTGGATTATGTAGTAAATGAACACAAATATGCAAAATCACATACTTTCAAGGACTTAAACACAAAATTTAAATTATATAAAGTTTTGCTTAATTACAAAAAAAAGAAGAAGCAACAAATACAAAACTTAGGCGTGAACATGTAAGTTCTCCAAATTAAAAATAAAATCAATTTTATTTTAAAATTATCGGGTTAGGTCAATGGGTTTTCTCTGAATCCATTTACCCAACGATGGGTAAACCCCATTAGGGTGTTCATGCCCATATAGGTGTGCCAGTGGCAGCATCGTTGCCTGAGTGAACCCATGCAACAACCGTTGCACTCGTTAACACAAGTGCAACACCAATGTGGTCGTTACGCGACATCGAAGTGCCTATTGTGGCTACAATGGCGTCACTATAGGCTGTGTTGTTGTTTGCTATGGCTATGAAGCCTGTGGTTGTTAACGCGGTGATCGTGCCTATGACCTACTATAGTTGCACTTGCTATTCGTGACTCCTGTGGTTGTTGTTTGCTATGACTCCTGCTTGTTGTGACCAATGTCCACAAAGTTGTGGCATTGTGTGGCCACTATGTGGTATTAGATTCAGCCTAAAGCTGTTACTACTGTACTTGCCAATGCGAGAATGGCCCCACCATATCCTATTTCATTTAGTGATGCAAGCACGACATTGTTACCGGAATCAGTGGCTGTTTGACTCCATCTTTGACAATTTCATCATTATAGGTATGCATAATAGAGAAATTGCTTCAAATGCGTACAAAATAATACTATATCGATGAAATCTTCTTGAAAACCCAAACCAATAAAATAATATTGATACAATCAACAAGAACATGGCTTTGATATCACTTGAGTAGGCCTTATAAGACTTACCTGTTGTTGCTATATTGTCGTTCTTAATGCGAAAGTGTTTGTTTGATTCCCACAACAACCACCTCTACTCCTACGAAAAGAGTCTCTCGTGTGTAACAAGAGCCGGTAGAATTTCATGTATGGTTGTTATGTTAAAATCCTAAATATAGCATATATTTATATAGCACACTGCATAACTGTATTACAATATCCCTCAGGCACCATTTTACTTAATATATTCCTACAATTGAGCCAACCCATTAAGTTAGTTAAGTCACGTTAGGTTAAAAATTAAGACTTTAGGTCCAACTGTTTCGTCATGAATAACAGATGAAGGAATTATAGTTTTGTTGTTTGATTTCATCTTGCTAGTGTACTCTAATAAATGAATTGAGTTTCAATGCATCCATAGTAAATCTGATTTGTTATTTTGGCTAACTTACCTCTAAGCTTCTTAATTTTCATAAAAAAGAGTTGGATGAGCTAAGCATACCTAACACGGCTCTTTTGTCATGTTGGAAGAATAGACCATTACCACTGCACAATTTGCATTCCTCCATTTCTTAACTTTGTATTTTGTTTATCTCTTTCGACTCAATCCAACTCGGCCCGGTGGTGGCCACCCAAACTAGAATAGCGTTAAACTGGACCAAGCCCAAGCCCATTTACGCTCCTTGATTGTATCCCAACAATATTGATTTTCTCAATTGCTTAATTAGTTGTAAATTTATAACAAATTTAGATTGAAGAGAAAAGACAATGTTGTTGACTCAAATCCACAACAATTTTCTTCGTTCATCTCTTTCGCACCATTACTCCCCTATGTATTGTAGGATAAAACTAGGGAAGAAAAATTAGGTTACGAATTGAGGGGCGTAACAACAGTCTTGATCTCGTCACTTAATAGTACAAAATAGCCTTTATTACATGCATCAACTTCGAATGACAGACAACATAATGCATCCTTCAGTTCCACCGCATTACCCACTTGCTCCTTCATGGTGCGGACCTTCGTCCTCATTCTCTTGCCTTCTTCAGTTCTCATAACCCTATCAATAGCATCTGCCACCCAATCCCTTGTCAAAGCACCACCATCGAAGACCAGTCCGATCTCCCACAAGTGTGACGCCTCCCTTGCATTAAGCTTGTTATCAAACATGGCAGGTCTACCTATCATGGGAACACCTGCTACAATACTTTCCAGCATAGAATTCCACCCATAGTGAGTCACGAAGACTCCAATAGCTTTGTGGCCTAAGACCTCTACTTGAGGGGCCCATGGCACAACAAGGCCTTGTGTTGATGTACGATTCAAGAAACCCATCGGCAAGTGGTTGTGGAACTTCGACTTCAGAGACCATAGGAATGAAAACCCACTACTCTCCAACGCCTCGGCAAGTGCTACCAACTCCGTTGGTGGGAGGGATACTATGGTGCCAAAGGCAATGTAGACCACTGAAGCTGGTGCTCGGCATTCTAGCCAAGACAAACAGTGAAAAGGGTCATGTCTCCGAGTCTGTGAGAGAGGAAGAAGGTTCACTGGACTCATTGAGAGGCAACTGTTTAACTTGGTCTTGAGATTAACGATCATGCCTGGCTCCAATTCTTCGAAGGTATTCACCACCACAGCAGTAGCACGGGTTACATCTTGGGCCATTTGGTGGAGGAGGCGAGAGAAAGGGGAGTCCAAGTTCCCAAACACTATACCTTCGGGCAAGTCTCGAACTCGTAGAGTTGATAGCCCTTGGATGAAGTCCAGGCGTTTATCCCCATGCTTTGGAATAACTGAGCCAATCATAAGTAGAACATAAAGTCGACATATAATGCTGCATATATAGATTGAAACTGAGACAAGCAATCGTATCGATTAACTAAATCATGAGCAATGATTGGTATAACTAATGTCTAATCGTATCGATTAACTAAACCATGAGCAATGATTGGTATAACTAATGTCTAATTAAGATCGATTTCTGTATATCAAATAAACTATATATTAATAAAGCTTAATTACTCTTCAATTTTAGTTTATTTTTCTGTGAATTCAACTTTAAGTGGCGTGGCTACGACATATTCTATTTATTTCCACCATTTTTTAAGTTTATTTTGCCATTTATCAAAACCTTTAATTTTGGCAATCAAAATTTACTAAGATTTAGAACCTCTAGATGAAGGATATGGAAATTGCAATAAATACAGTAAAAGGTTTTGATATTCTCCTTGAAGAAGGAAAAATGATGGGAATTGTGTGAATGTGTGATATATATGTACCAGTGAAGAAAATAACTAAAAAATTACCATACTAAGATTTTGGAAATAAATTTGATTTGTATACATATCACAAATATTTTGTAAAGAACAAATTTAAAAAGTCTTAAAATTTAGTTTTTGAAATTACTAACAAAAAAAATAATACTTTTTTGAATAAAGACGGATTGACTTTGTTACTCATTAGACTTTTAATCTCATAGATAAAAATGATAGAAGAGACAATAATAACATAGATCACACTTATTTGCCCTCTTAATATAAGATAAAAGGATTAAAATTTAAAATTAAAAGACTAGTCTTGATTTTTATAATTTTGTAATGATCGAGGAGATGAATTAGGATTAGGAGTAGGAATTATCATTATAATTGGTATAAAATTATTATGATTTTTTAAATTAAAAGATTAATTTTATCACCCATGACAATCACTTAATTTGTTATCATTTGCATGTGATACAAAATAAAAATTTAAATGTTAAAATACTTAATCGACTATTATGATTTAGAACTTATAAGACCTAGTTACGGTTGATTATGGTAATTGAAATTCAAAAAATATAAAATTATACTTTTTTACTCTTGTTTTTTTTTTATGATTAATAATTATCAATGAACAAAGATGACATTTCTTATTATAGAAACACATTAGATATTATATGTAACACCCGTAAAATTCATTTTGTAATTATTTACATTTTATGAATTTTATTCCTAGACGGGTGTTACTGTTCCGAGACCGTTGTGCAGTTCTGTGCTTTTGGGCTTGGGCCTCGTGGGCTGGCTTCTATTTACGTGTCTTTGTGCGTGGTTGGCACAGTGCATTGTGGCACTGTGAGTGTGGGGCTCGAGTATGGGTCCGTGTGGGGCTTAGGTGTGGGGTCTCTGTGGGGCCCACATGTGTGGGCTGGTGGTTGAGGCTTGCAGTTGGCCTCGTTGGTGGTGGCTAGCGATTGGCTGCTCGTGTGGTGTGTCGGTGGCTGAGACGCGTAGGTGGGCACGTTTTCAGCTACTGCGGGCGCAAGCTTTATAAGCCGCACCGCACTTCTCCTCGCCACCCATCGCCGTCTCCTCCTTCCTTCTTCTTCCTTTCCCTTCCTCCTCGGTGGCGCACTACTCCTCCTCCTCCTCCACCTTCTTTGCCATCCTCCTCACTTCTCCTTCTCCTCACTTCTTCCTTTCCACTCGTCTCCTTTACCTCAATTGATTTCCCCCTGCATCGCGTGCGCACCGAGAGAGAAAGGAAGAGGTCGAGGGAGCGAAGCAGAGGGCTGTGGTTGCTTGTGGTGGTGCGCGGAGCTCGTGTGGTGTGCCCCGTGGCCGTGGTTGCGCCGGTGTTCGCCGGAGGCGTTTCTCAAGTACGCATCTCCACTTCGAGTAATAGAGAGCATGCAATTGGTAGAAAATGCTAGGATTGCATGAAATCTAGGTAAATTTCCCTTCCTAGAATTTATTGTGTATTTATGGAGCATTTATTGGCATTTATGGCGAATGGTGTGTTTTAGGTCCTTTTGACCCTTCTGCCTTTATGATTTTATATCTTGATGCATAGTGAATGGATTTTAGTTTTGTTTGTTGGGTTTTGGAGTAGACTCGAGGGTCTACACCATATGTTTTATGCAAGATTTTTGTTGTTTTTTTACGGGGTCCGATCGGAGGTCCCATTTGGGGTGATTTTGGACGATGGGGTTTGGGCCGTTTTTTGGTTTCGTAGAATTTGACATAGCGAATGGAAACGACATACCAAATCAGGAGATTTCGGCATACCGCTTCCACTCGGCATACCATTTTTCTGTCAGTTTAGGTCCTCTAGTCATGTTTCGGTCATCCGCTTTTGGACGGTATACCGAATTTGGCTTGAGTGTTGACCGTTGACCTGATTCGGTCGACCGATCCAACTCGACCTACCGAACCAAGAGCTTTCGGCATATCGAACGTGATTTCGGCACGCCGATTCTAGGCCCAAATGAGTTTGCAAATGTATTTTCGATGGCTTTTTGGATGCCGTGTTTTGTCCCTATGAGATGGGATTGTGGGCCATCAGTGGCGGTCCCTTGGGACACCTGATGCGCCGTTTTGCCGAGGTTTTGGAAGAGTTTTCAAAAGATATGAAAATGGTTTGAAAAATGATTTCCTGGTTTTCTGTATGCGGGCCGAGGCAGCGTGGGACCGTGTCATCGGGACAAGGGAATGTGACGACATTCTTGGGTGGTCGAGCGTGATTTCACCTTTTGAGGTCGGGGGCGAGATACCTGAGGCTGAGGGGCATCGAGTCCTGGAGGTATGAGACTCCTTGACTGTCGTCTCGAGGCTAGGGTTGTGGTCTGCAGGTTGAGGTGTCTTGTGGCATGACGGGGAGGTATGATACTCTTGCTGTCGCTGTGAGCACTAAGGCTCGGGTGTTGTTGGGTGTGGAGGTATGACACACCCTCCTGAGCACCATGTGTGGAGGACGCCATGAGAAGGCGTACCCTGTGGTGGCAGTACGGGTGGGACACGTGCCCCGTAGCTGATAGCGTCCTGAGAGATAAGGCAGTCTTCCCAGGGAGGTGTTGGCTTCCGTGGGTTCTCCAGGTGGGAGAATCACGGGACGGTGGTTGGCTCTTGAACAGGGTGGCACACCATGGCAGTGCAGAATGCTGGGGTCGCTCCTCAGTGGACTACGTGTGGCCAGAGTTTGGTTGCCTGGCGCCGGGCTTCCCCACTCACTGTGTGTGGTTTTGGCCATTGAGGGCCTTTGTGTGTGGCTTTGGGCTAGTAGAGCCGTGGTTTGTGGTTTTAGTCGGTGTGGGCCTGATTTATAAGGTTTTGAGAAAATGATTTGCGAAAGGAATTTAAAAGGAAAATAGATTATGGTTTTGTTTTCCACTGTTTTTGTGGGGTGCGTACTGGGTGACTTTGGTCACTCATGCGTTTTCCTTGTGGTTTTGGTTTGCAGGTGTAGACATGTGATTGGTTTAGCGTAGTGCATATAGTTTGGAGTCCCCTAGCCGCACACCTAGGTTTTTGGTAGTTAGATATTTTCTGTTTTGCTTTAGTTTTCCCGTGATTTAATTTTTATAAATTATTGTGGAAAATTTAGGGCGTGACAGATCTTGTATCAGAGCTCCAAGTTCACTAGGTTGCACTACACCTAGGGTGTCCAGTCTAGAGACTCCATAGGTTTTGCATACATGGTAGGGTCTGCACCTGATTTCTTGGCATGGTTTTCTGGTTGTTGCTTTGTCTATGGTGCAGGTACTTTGCCTTTCTCCGGCAGGATGCCTCCTCGTAGTCGTAAGGGCAAGGCCCCTATCGTGGAGACCAAGTCTCGAGTGGACGTAGGCGTATGGAAGGTAGTTCATGCGGAACTGAGTAGTTTGGCGCATTTGATTTCCCACGCGTTCAGCAAGAGTAGTGCTAGTGAACCATCGGGTGACCCGTGGCTGAATCAGTTCACAAAGCTTCATTCGCCGTCGTTCAAGGGCATGGTCAGTGCTGAGGAGAGCGAGGCCTGGCTGGAGAAGGTGGTAAAGATGCTGGAGAGCTTGGCGTGCCTAGAGGAGCATTGGGTACGGTGGCGACCTACCTGCTGGATGGTGAGGCAGACAGGTGGTGGAGGTCTGTGAGGCGGCTGAAGTTCTCGGACTCAGTCACTGTTAGCATCCAGTGGAAGGATTTCAAGGAGGCCTTCTATGACAAGTATTTTCCCGCTCATGTGAAGGAGCAGCTTCGCCGAGATTTCCGGAGTCTAGAGCAAGGCACGATGTCGATGCTCGAGTATGAGACTGAGTTCGCCTGGCTGGAATGCTTTGCTCCCGCCTATGAGTCTGAGGAGGAGCGAGCGCAAAGGTTTCTAGACAGCTTGAACCCAGGGCTACGTGTGAAGGTAATGGGCTGTAGGTGCCACACTATGGAGGACATGGTTGGGATGGCTTACCGCTTCGAGGCGGAGCATCAGAAGTTTCTGGAGAGTCGTCCCAAAGGGAAGGGTAAGTCTTCTTTTACGTCTTGGTTCTCTTTCTCCAGTCCTCCATGTGCTAGTAATTTGGGTAGCCCTGAGAAGAAGCAGAAGGCGAGGTCCAGTGTTTTCTCTACAGGCCAGCAGAGTTTTGCTGGGGGTAGCGGAGATGGCTTCAGTCAAATAGGGTCTAGTGTTCCTGCTGGGAACCAGTGCTTCAATTGTGGTCAGGTGGGCCATATCGCCGCGTTTTGTCCTCAACCTAGGCGGACCTCTGCTCCTGTGGTGTGCTACAATTGTGGGAAGGCAGGACACGTTCAAAGATCTTGTCCGGAACCGCCTAAGAAGGCAGGAAGCACACCGCAGCCGCCAACTAGGGGACAGGTGTTCAACAATTCAGCTCTAAGCACTGGGTCTTCGGGAGATGTTGTTGAGGGTAAGGATGAATAGTTGGTTCTATAACCCTCTAAGATATGTTGTAATCTCTTTGTAATCTGGACATCTACCTGATTGAATGGATGTGTGGTGTTGTTTTGTTTGGTCATCAGGTTCTTTTATTGTGGCTGGCCAGATGGCCAAAGTGTTGTTTGACTCAGGGAGTTCTTTCTCCTTTATCTTTGAGTCTTTTGCGGTGGAGTTGGGAGAGAGACTAGCTAGATTGGCCTTTCATCTCAGCGTGGTGACGCCACTGGGGGAGCATAGTTTGGCATGGAGGCATCTGCGGTCTATCGACTTGACGCTGAATGGCAGAGAGTTTGACGCTAGCATGATCGTGATGGACATGCAGGAGTACGATGTGATACTCGGCATGGATTGGTTGGCGCAACAGTCCGCTTTGATCGACTGTGTTCAGAGGAAAGTTTATTTTGGGTCTCTTGAGGATGGATCTTTCTTTGTGCAAGGTGGATGTCAGGGTGAGCCTAAGCTTGTCATTTCAGCTATGAAGGCTCATAAGTCCTTGGTCAGGGGTTGCGTGGGGTATCTAGCAAGTATAGTTACCTCCACTCCTCCTAAGTTGGGTGTTCACAACATCTCTATGGTGTGTGAATATCCCGACGTTTTCCTTGATGATTTGCCTTGTATGCTAGCTCACAGGGAAGTAGAGTTCTCGATCGATCTGATCCCTGGTTTTGGTGCTGTGTCGAAGCCTCCTTATCACATGGCGCCAACGGAATTGCGAGAGCTCAAGACTCAGTTGCAGGAGTTGCTGGACAAGGGATTTATCAGGCCGAGTGTGTCTTTGTGGGGAGCGCCTGTCTTGTTCGTTCGCAAGAAGGATGGTTCGCTGCGACTATGTATAGATTATTGGATGCTGAACCAGATCACGGTGAAGAACAAGTATCCCCTGCCCCGCATTGATGACCTGTTCGACTAGCTGCAGTCTGCATCAATGTTCTCGAAGATTGATCTGAGGTCAGGGTATCACCAGTTGAGGATCTGAGACCCAGACATTCAAAAGACTACTTTCTGGACGCGGTACGGGCATTACGAGTTCACGGTCATGCCTTTCGGCTTGACTAATGCACCAATTGCGTTCATGGATCTGATGAACAAGATTTTCAGCCCTTTTTTAGACCAGTTCATTGTGGTTTTTGTTGATAACGTGCTGGTCTATTCTCCTGATGTTGAGACTCACGCCTTGCACTTGAGGGTGGTTTTGGATACTCTGAGGCGTCATCAACTGTATGCCAAATTCTCCAAGTGTGAGTTCTAGCTGAGCGAAGTCATGTTTCTTGGCCATTTTGTTTCTAGAGAAGGCATCAGAGTGGATCCTGCCAAGGTTGAGGCAGTGAGTAGTTGGGAGCGACCCAGGACTGTGTCGGAGATTAGGAGTTTCTTGGGTCTGGTGGGTTATTAGAGGAGGTTTATTAGGGATTTCTCCTCCATAGCTGTGCCTTTGACAGAGTTGCCTAGGAAGGGTGTTCCTTTTTGCTAGGACCAGAATTGTGAGGCGAGTTTCTAAGAGCTGAAGTCTCGTCTGGTTTCTGCCCTTGTGTTGACTCTACCTTCTGGAAGTGGTGGCTTCACTGTGTATAGTGATGCCAGCGGCGTTGGGTTAGGGTGTGTTCTGATGCAGCATGGCAATGTCATCGTGTATGCTTCGCGCCAGCTGAAGGATCATGAGAAGAACTACCCGACCCATGATTTGGAGATGGTTGCCGTAGTGTTCGCTCTCAATCTCTGGCGACACTATCTCTATGGGGAGCAGTTTGAGGTCTTCACCGATCATCAGAGCTTGAAGTATGTCTTCACACAGAGGGACCTCAACCTGAGGCAGCGCCGCTGGGTGGAGTATTTGAAGGATTATGATTTCAGCCTGTCCTACCATCCTGGCAAGGTCAACGTGGTCGTCGATGCCCTGAGTCGGCGCACGCACGTGATGGCGAGCTTGATGGTGAAGGAGTGGACCATGTTGGAGGATCTGGTGAGCTGCAGGCCGAAGCGGCAAGCTCAGGGAACGGTCGGTGCTTGGGTGGCCAACTTGTTTGTTCGCCCGAAGCTGTTAGAGTTTACTGTTGCCTGTCAGCAGCTGGATCTGTTTGTTCATGTTGTGTTTGAGAAGCTTGAGGCTGGTGGGGAGCCTTATTTCTCTGTTGGGGCATATGGAGAGCTGAGGTATGATATGCGTCTATATGTGCCCCAGCATGAGGAGGCCAGGCAGAGGTTGTTAGATGAAGCGCATTGGTCCAGGTACACTATACACCCTGGTTGTACGAAGATGTACCGAGACCTGAAGCGGAACTTTTGGTGGCCTAGCATGAAGAGAGATGTTGTTGACCATGTGGCGAGGTGTACTACCTGCCAGCTGGTCAAGGCAGAGCACTAGAGACCTGGAGGGACCTTGAAGTCGTTGGATATTCCTGTGTGGTAGTGGGAGCACATCTCGATGGACTTCGTGACTGGTTTACCACGGACTCAGAGGAAGAACGACACCATGTGGGTGATCATGGATCGGCTAACCAAGTCTGCTCACTTCCTGGCCATTCGAGGGAAGCTTCCGATGCACCGCTTGGCAGAGTTGTATGTCTCCGAGGTGGTGAGGTTGCATGGTGTTCTGGTGTCCATCGTGTCGGACAGAGACACGAGGTTCACCTTAAGGTTCTGGAGAACTTTGCAGGAGGCCTTTGGCACTGTGCTCAACTATAGCAGGACATTTCATCCTTAGTCGGATGGTCAGACAAAGAGGACTATCCAGACGCTGGAAGATATGCTCAAAGCATGTGCCTTAGACTTTCAAGGGAGTTGGGAGGACCATTTGCCGTTGATTGAGTTCGCCTACAACAATAGCTATCACTTGAGCATCGAGATGGCGCCGTACGAAGCTTTGTACGGTAGGCCATGCAGATCGCCAGTTTGCTGGAGCGAGGTAGGCGAGCGTCTGTTGATTAGTCTTGAGCTTGTGCAGCTGTATGCAGACAAGGTGGATTTCATCCGGAGCAGGTTGCTGGCTGCACAGAGTCAGCAGAAGAGCTATGCCAACAGGAGGCAGAGACCACTGGAGTTTCTGGTGGGAGATTATGTGTTTCTGAAGGTGTCGCCGACCAAGGGTGTCATGCGGTTCGGGAAGCGTGGCAAGCTGAGTCCTCGCTATATTGGCCCGTACCAGATCACCCAAGGGATCAGTGAGGTTGCTTGTCGATTGGATCTACCACCAGAGATGTCGTCCGTGCACAACGTGTTCCATGTCTCCATGTTGAGGAAGTTCCTGGCAGACGTTTCTGATGTGATCCCAGTTCAGCCAGAAAGGGCTCCAAAAAGATCTGTCCTTTGTGGAGGATGCCGTCGAGATTGTCGACTGGAAGGAGTAGGTGCAGCGAAACAAGGTGATTCCACTGGTCTTGGTGCGGTGGCGGCATCATGAAGCCGAGGAGGCCACGTGGGAACGTGAGGAAGCCATCCTAGCTGTGACCATGCCGGTGGAACCCCTGGGCGCGGTTCACCAAACCTACTCTGGTGTGCGAAAACACACTGGGAGGTCCGATACAGTCACGGTGAAAATGGTGAATCCGAAAGAAGAGACAAGACTCGGAAACACCAAAGGGAAGATAAAAAGATAAGGAAAGGAGTCGCCACCTAGTCTTTTAATGGAAAGACGAGGAAAACCAAAAAAAACCACAAAAAGGCAGAAAACAAACAAGATGCAAAGATGCATGTGTGATCTGTGCCTAATGGATAATGCAAGATGAATGCGGGCCAGAGAAAGGGTAAGGATTCTGGTTACGCATGGGGAAGGGGTTAGGCACCCCCATACGCCCGAGAAAACTTGGTCTTTCTAGG
>JAMKQA010247482.1:0-33741 GCA_024699735.1 Posidonia australis
GAAATTATTTGTCCACTGATGTTGATGTGCTCACTAATTGAAAATTCGTTATCACTGATATACGGTACTGTTGTTTTTTAAGCTGTAGCAAGTTATCTGGCTTGTTTACAATAGGAGACCTTAATGTCCACAGTTACTGATGCATCTGTAACTCCGAATTGAGAACTCATTATCCCTTATAAACTATATGAATGAAGTTGTTTTCTCAAGCTCTAGGTCTAGCTAGTGAGCTGCACTGTAAATAATTAGTCTGGGTTTCTGCATGTGTCATTCATGCTACATATTTTTTTACTGAGAAGGCTACTTGATTATATTTGAGAGGCTATTATGACATAAACAAACTCTTAGGCCTAGGACATTTTAGCTTATTGCTGGCTATTCTTGGTTGAGAAGATATATGAAGTAATTTAGAAATTTCTTATGGTTTTTACCTAAAAATAAACCAATTGTGTTGCTTACCCTACCAGTTTTTAATACTTTCGAGTCAAATGCAAATCTGTGGTCTTTGTAATTGTATGTCCTAAACTAATCCCTATTTTGCATATGAGCTGATAGTCTCTTTTTAGGCATGGATCTTTTTTCCATAATCTGATGCAGTCAATTTAGAAGTCTTATGTAAAGTCAAGTTTTAATTGTCTTGACTAGTCTCCTAGTAGTTTTTTGCTAGAAGTAGGTTTTGTTTTCTGTCTCTTGATTAGACTTTTCGTAATTGTTTCTCAAATGATTATTGAGTAATCATTTTACCTTTTTCATTAAAAAATCATTCTAAAACGACAAAATTGTTTTAAACATTTTCTTCTGCTTTTTTGTGTCTTTGGGGAGCTTGCTTGTTGCCCTCTGTTTCATGTTCTTTTTTTAATGTTGCACAAATTATGTGTTTGAACTTATCTTAGGACCTCATCTTAAACTCATGTCCGATAATTGATTGTAGCTGATGTTATACAATTTCCAATGGAATTCCATGTTGCTAAGTTTCATGTCTGCAGGAAAAGTGAGGTAATGGTTATGATACTATAACTTATGCCTCATGATTCTGCAAACACCACCCTCGACGACACATGCACCCCTTAGAGGATATTCCACGGGAGCCTGTTGTAGCAGGATGAAGGACTTATATTACTAGTAGGTCATTTATTTCTTTGCCTTAAGGCATTTGAGATTTCTGCCGTTGTTGGTTAAAAAATGCCATTGTAGATAAAGGAAGATGTTATACTTTTTGAAGTAGTTTTAGAAACCAGCTGTCATCTATCTCAATGTAAATGTTTGGTTAAATGTTAGGTATGAAAGGATATGCTGATAACATCATTGCGCCATTTGGGTGCTCCTATGGAAGTATTCTGCTGTGTCATGTTAATCTATAGCATTTTTTAATCATTTGCTGAATTGTTGTTTGTTGATTAATGTTACTTTTTGTACTTTTATTTTTGTTAGACTGTTAGCTTCCAAATGCCATTTGTGCATTTAGTATGAATTTGCTTCAGTCTCTCTTATGAAAAGCCGTTCCTGTATCTGTGATTTAATTTCTGGATTGTATGTTATTTTATTGTGGGCTGCATGTGTTTGCTTACCGCTTTTATTTGATATTGTATGTTACATTCCATATGTATCATATTTTTATGAATGTTGATTTCAAGTGTTATTTTCTTTAAAGTAATGTTTGGACTGAGTAACCAAGTGATTATCTTTTATGTGAATTTTCAAAAATGCCAATATTTTTTTTTGTTCTGAACTAATAATTGCCAAAAAAAAATTATGACCAGCTCCCTGGAAGACCTTCCTCTCTTTCCAGTGGATACAATCAGCAAGCTTACCGTCCTCGTGGACCTACACCACCTCAATGGGGACCCCGTGCCATGCACCCTTCACAGGCTGCATCAGGGTATGGTTACCAACAAAGAGGTATGTATCCATCACACACTCAACAGTATCCTTCTCCATTTGGTGGTTATCAACAGCAGCCTCCATCAAGAGGTGGCTATGGTGCTGGCTGGGATCAAAGACCTGCTCAGGCTCCACCTCAAGCCGGAGGATATGATTATTATGGACAAGGAGGCCCACCAACAGATTCTCAACCATCTGGTCATTTGTCGGCTCCTAATGCTAGTGGACCTACACCCTCTCAAGGTGGTTATTATGGACAACCACAGGGCCCTGGTGGTTATGGGCAGCCAGCTCCTTATGTGCAGTCTATGCCCACGCAACAGAACTACAGCCATGGATATAATGAGCCAAAGTATGATGCTCAAGTCCAAAGCCAGCAGCAAATTTACGGACAGCAGCCTCCTGGGGGTCAGCCTGGACCTTACTCACAATATCAGCAACCATATAACAAGCCACCTTATGGTGGTGTTCCCTCCCAGGGACCCCCTCAGTCTTATGGACAACCCAGGCCAAGTCAACCTGGAGACCAGATGTATCAAGGGCCCCCTCCGAACTATGGTCCAGGTGGACCAACCCAGCAATCATATGCATATGGATCAGGTGGTCAACCAGTGCCCACATATAATCAGCCATATGGAGGCTCTGCCGGTACTGCTGATGGTTATATGCAACAACCTTCATCTGGTTATGCTCAACCAGGTGGCCCAGCTGCAGCTGGCTATGGTCAAGCAGGACAGGCGGCACCTACATACCCACAAGTAGCACAGTCTGGTGGTTATGGCCAGTACCAACAGCCACAGCCAAATTACAGTGAGCAGCCAGTACCGAGCAATACACCTGGATATGGTTACCAAGGAGTGTCTGCTGATCCTGCGTATGGAAACTCTACCCCAAGTGCTGGATATGGTGCTCCTGCTCCTGCTGCTGGTCAGGCTGGATATGTGCAACCAGCAGCAAATCCATCAGGGTACGAGCAGCCTGTGCAGCCCCAAGCAGCTTATGGAAGCTACCCAGGAAATGCACCAGCCAGCTATACTTAAGGGTCGGCTGAAATATTATGGGTCCAGTAGAGCAAATATGGGAGACTCGAGCCCTGCATGGTTGCAAATTTTGTTATTTCTCTAGTTTGTGAGGGCATGTTCTCTGGAAATCTCTTCGAGATCATTCACCCTTTCTCAGCCAAACGCTTATGTAGGATTGTTGAAACTAATTGTCTTGTATGTTCCTGACAAATATTTTAGACTTGCGTATCTAATTATGGACTTGTATTGCTTACTTCTCATACGATTCCTCCTGCCTCCCGTATATTGTCTTTTGTGTTTTAACAATATGATAATTGCCGTTCATCAGTATCTTTCTGGGACATTGATTTTCCATGGTTATTGACGCATCTTTTCATACAATGCCGTTATTTCGTACGTGTGTTGATACTTGGCTTCCATATTTTATTTTTGGGAGTCGTGATGGTCCCTCCTCTTCTGCTTAGAGGTTGAAGGTTTTAATGTTTCTGCCAAAGTCTGTGGTATAGCCACTATTTTGGGAATAGGTCTAATAAAAACATACTTAACGGTGAAATTACTATCGTAGCAACAATGTTTGATGGGGCAAAAAACAAGTTTAATAACAGTGCCAACAATAATATCATATCATGATACAACTGCTGCTGTATCTAACAAAAATCATTTCAAGCATCCAGTACACAATGCAAGCACGGATAAACAAGCCACAGCGCACATGATGCCGCCTTGTTAATTCCTGTTTCTTGTGGAACCTAACATATCATTATTCATATCAACATTTGATTCACGATACGGTGGCATTTTATGTGAAGTCAAAATTACAGCATTTCTGAAAAATATATAAAAGCTAACAGCTAAGTTTCTTCGTCAACAAGAATGGTCGCATCTGCGCTGATTCCCAGATCTATTAAAGGAGCCATTTCATCATCAAGCAATGTCGGCAGTGGAGATCCCTGTTAAAGAAAAAAAATGCAACCATTTGAGACAATCATATGAGAATGAATATGTTATCTAATTCATCTTCCACGTTTGTTCACACCCTTATTTCTTGGTCCTATGTCCGCAAGCCTTACAGTCCATCCGAGAATATCCGATAAAACTGTGTGAGGAAGCTAAACATTGAATCTAAAAGCATGTTTTATAACCAGTGATCAGTGCTGCTGATTTCCATCCAAAACAAGAAAAAAGAACCCATCTTCATCGCATAGGCTGCAAGTTACCATGTACATGATGATACTTATAAGAGCTATAATTTGAAGGGCTCAACAACTTTTTCCACTCTCTTGGCAAATGTTGCTTCTTCAATCTTTGTAACAAATCTTTACAGGTCTTCTACAATCTTTACCCTCTCACAACACATCCAATTAGGTGCGTGTCTCAAAATAAAAAGTCCTCCCAGATCATGGTCTCTGGCGTGTTGCTGTTAATAACATATTATGCTTCCTTTTCCAATATTTACAATGTGTAAGCATTCCCAATGATCACAAATTCACAATTAAGTGCCTGCAGACCAAACTCCATATTATGAGGTGTCAGCACTCAGCAACATGAATGGTGAAACATTTCTCTTTCATCTCAACTGAACACCAACCAAGGTTGCTTTTCTGTTAGATTGTACACCATTATGTATTAATTTTACTGTACTCCTTTAAATTCCATTATCATGAATCCTATATCAACTATAGTTAACATCCTCATTCATATCTCTCTATGATTCTATTTGACCTATAACATAATAGATCTGGATTCCAATTATCTCAAAGTATCACCTCCCTGCTAGCACTTTGAACTCAAGGTTGTCTCCATTTATATTTTAATTGTAATATATATGATACATATCATATGTCTCCCAACTAGTACTTTGAAAACAAGTTTTTTCCTCGACTGCCTGATATAGATGGTTTATATAATTGACCTCCTCAACATGAACAACTTGTCTAAACAATGCCAACATGTTTTTCCCCTATCCTCTTTAATTCCTTTTTGTTTTTAATATCTCATTAAGGACTAAATTAATTAGATTATCGTTATCATGTTAACCATTTCCAAAATTCAATGGAAAAACTATCAAGCCAAAGAGCTTCTTTTCCTAATTTCATCTTCTTCCAATCCCCTGTCACCTCACTTGCCTGATTCTTTGAAAATGACCACAGTTTTCTCTTCATAACAAACATGGGCTCCTTATTTTGCACGAGGTTACAAAATTTTATCTATGTTTAATGACATTATATTTTCCCTCAACCTTTTCATCCAAATTTATCTCATCATCTCATAAAATATGGTCCACTAAGAGCCTGTACATGGAGTTTTGAGATTCAACATATATGAGCATTTTACTCTCCAAAAGAAAATGGATAAGCATTTTCCCCAATTTTTTAATCCATTCATAAGGTATTCTTATTATTTAATGCCAAGCCAAGTGCCAATGGTCATGGAAATAATAATAATAATGTAATCGCTTTCATAATTGAAATTTAACAAGAAATATAAACAACCACCAGACCATTATATGTGCTACATGTACCTCTTCCTGAAGATATAATCTCGGTTTAATAGCTTTCAGCTTAAAGAAGCTTTCACACAAAACCTTCAACTTGCCAACCTATGTTAAATGAAAGAAGAATCAGTATCCAAGTGTCATCTACTTCCAACTGCACATCCCATTTTTATGTAACTAGTAAATTTGGAGTAAATATTGCAGTGACCAAACCAAAATAAACCTTAATTAAAAGGTTGAAAATACTTCCAAATTAAATCGATCGAGAATTTTGAGTTTTGAGGAGTGTAACTAAATAGCAAATATTATATAATAAATCGCAAATACCGTGGTAGTGGCAGGCAGTTTCTTTGTTAGTGGTGGCTTTTCTCCAATTGAAGCTCCCACATATTTCAAAGTAATAGCTGCATAAAAGTTGACATAACACATGATTTACAAAGAAACAGAAAACATTTGCAAAAAAAGGATGATCATTGATTTCATACAAAGCAATCCTGATGCCATCTTCTGAGGGCCTTTATCTCCACATGATGGCTTCTCATCATCCATACCATGAAGTTGCTTTAGCTCTGCAAATCTGTATCACAATAAACTCGCAAGATTAAGAAACACAAAACACTTGCTATAACTGTTAGGGAATGAGTAGAGTATAATAGGAAATAAAATAAACTAGAAGACATGATCATACTAGGAATGATATAGATCTAAATATCATGTCTTATTTCTATTTTGACCACAACAAAGAGTAGGAATGTTGCACATCAACACCGTCATTTTCAAATGTCAACTTGGAATGGTAAAATATAAGTAAAATATTAAAAACCTGTCCTCCGAAGGAAGAATCACAATAATAATACATAACACATAAGTATTCCTTCAAATATCAACTTGACATGTGCAAAAAATTAAAAAAAAATGCTTGCTCTCTGAGTATGCATAGACCATAGCACATGAAATCACAATCAAAAGCAGTTTACCAAACGCATATCAGAAAATTTGCCATTAACTGCTGTCAATGATGTCCATTTCCTTATTATTCAGATTCGATCCCCTTTTTACCTTGAAAATGTTACATGGAGATTGTTGTCTCAGAAAATCAGATCATAGTGCATTATTCAGCATCTTTATCCTCTCTTTGTGATATACTAACATTCCTATTAGTTGATCTTTGTGATATACTGATCTAGTTTTACAGATTTTAGTTGATCTTCCATGCATTTTTCCAATTTATATTTTCATAAATAACTCAATAACTAAACGAAAGCCAACGAAAACCAAACACTGAATGCTTGATGATTTGATAACAATAACATCTGTTTCTATTCCTTTGAGTTGTAACTGCAATTTGATATGAAATACGCAAGAAGAAACACTTACTAGAAATTCATAAAACTACGTTTTATGTTGAAAGCAATAAGGTATCCTAATTTAGTCTTCCATGTTCTCAAGTTGAGAAATTTATCACAGTTTCTCACTTGTACTTCCTCAAATTTTAATTTTTGTATTAATTATATGAGGAACAAACAAACACTTAGATTATTGATACCCACCTCGGGTGTAGCTGCTTGATCTGCTTTGGATCATCTAAGTGCATTTTGGACATAACAAGACGAACATATCTGCACCATGATAAATAGAGTACACAATGTGATAAACAGTGTAAGAAACTTTATGCAGTTCCCAAGGAAAGCAGGGACCATATCACAACAGAAGTTTATATAGAGTCCTCAAAGAGGAGAATATGAGAATTCTAACAGGCCATCAAGGCACAGCTCTTTAATTAGAGATTCTCAAGGCAGGTCAGTAACCTTATTTCTGATTCCTTCCGCTCCTGTGGGCTTACCTGAAAATGGTTAAAGACAAGTTGAACTACAACCATCTACAAATTCCATTTTCAACAAAATATCACATTAAAGCTATCAGCTATGTGCAAAATTGTCATGGTACCTCACTTCCATTTAGCATCTTGACTTTTGCTAGGCGTGCAATCAGAGTGAATCGTGGGATGTTACCTTTTGCTGGGTTAACAACTGGATTCTCTGAGAGCCGAATATCCTTCAAACAAATGCCCAAATCCTTTTATGAGCAATAAACTAATTATCATATCTTCTTTCTTTTGACATAGAACCTTTGAATGATGAATATGACACGTGGTAAAGAGCCGGCACAGGCAGAATCAACAATTGAACATGAATCTCCAACCACAGCTTTATAAACTAAAATAGAACTAAGAGCACTGAAACTGAAAGATACAAATTAAGAAACATGCTGAAGAAATGAAAAATTGTAAGTAAGGTTTCCACTCCAAATAGAGATGGATGAGGAGAAAAATGCTTCTCAGTGGATTAACTACGAGACGACAACTTAGGGTAAGTTCATCACAAGCTGTTTGGTGATGTAACAAACATATTTTTCTAGACAACGCTTATTTTGACACCTTGGAGAACTGAAAAGTGATAAATGTAATTACTGTTTAAAAGTAATACTGAAGTACTGAAATTCCAATAGTGATGATGGTGAAATGCATATCTCATTAGATTAACCACAAAAAGGCAATTTGGGTTCACACTTCTCCACATTTGGGATCACAAACATAATTTTCATTCAATGAAAGCACAACCAAATTGATTTTTTATGACACATCTTTGATTGCTGCCTACACAAATACCCCTACATCTCCACCCACAAGCAAAATCTATTGACCTATAATTTTTTCTGCAACTAAGGTTAGGGGTGTGAATGGAGCAAATTTGCCATATCTAAATCTAAATCCGACATTTTCCACCCACATTTGAATTTGTATCCATATTCAAACGAGTGTTAATTTTGACATCTGAATTCAGCACATTTATTGAGGCAGGCGCTATAACATCTTGGGTGTTTTAATGCTTAGGCTTTCTTTTAATTATTCCGATCTGGATATGAATTTTAGGGATATAAATGAGAATTTCAAATATAAATAGGGATTATATTCTCTTATATTTTTGTTTTGTTTCATTAAGACTTATTAAAAGTTTAAAACTTAATTGTTTTTAACTTATTTAGAAGTTAATGTGTGTTTAAATTGATGCTTTGATGTTAATCTTATTATATTTTATTGTTATCTTGTCATTTGTTATATATTTCAATGTTATTTAAGGATTAGTTGAGTTAAGGGTAGAGATATCAATGCATATTGCATTAAAAAATATAGAACATAAATAATAAAAATACAGAAAATAATTTATTTTTAATTTTTCTAATGGCTCCTAGGTGTTGCCTAGGCACCCAGGTGCCTAAGGCGCCTTAGGCCCTAAGTTCAATGCCTTGGCGACTTGACACCTTCAAAAGTATGGAATTCAGATATTATGCATATCAGACCAAAAAATTTGAATATAAATAAATCGATATCCACATCCATTAAACATCGAATATCAAATATCTGAAACATAGTTAAATGTAAACAACAACTATTATTAATTAGATTAATTAACCACATGTCATATGTGAAACTTAAATAAAAATATAAAATTAAAACCCAAATATATGTAAAGATGATTGATTATACATTAGCCGGATTCGGATATGAATGCAAATATTTTATGAATACGAATATTTTTGAATTAGATGTTGAACGATTTGAATTTTTTTGGATTTGAATTCGCTCCATGATGTTTTTTGGGATAAAAATCCAAAAATTTGGATGCAGATTCAAAGTAGATTTTCAAATTTTGGATATCCACTAACACCCGTAGCTAAGGTAAGTGTTTATATGCAATAGCTGTCCCAACATGAAATTCTATATCATCACAAAGGGTGCTGCTCATACTACATGGTTTTTTTCTACACGTATGTGTCTGTGTATAACTTAGTCTCTTCTATATGTTTGTCTTCTTGACTTGAGATGGTATTTGCACGCAAACCTTCGCACAAGCTTATGGTTTCTTCCACCTAGATAAGACATGAAAGTTTAGCAGTTAGATAAATTAAGAGAAAAGATAAACTAATGTGGGTTTTCATCATACGCAAAGCATGGGAAGTTAAGCTAGCACATTTGTGCTTCAAATGAAAAGAAATGTATTCTGTGAAAGACAGAACATTCAATATTGCATTGTATTCTGCCTGTGCTCTTGGAGTAAAATAAATAAATAAATTGAAAGCAAACAGGAAAAGGACAAAGATCCTCTTGAATCCAGCATGAATATTGTGCTACGTTTCTCAAAAAACACTTGCTCACCACCAAGCTAGGAAAATGATTCAGTGAATCAATAGAAGCCAAGTCCTCGATTTCATTACATCCTGAAGCATGTCGTTCATTTATGATTAGTCAAGACAAGATAACATGCTCTATAACCAATCAGAGAATGCCTCTTCTATCAGTAACTACTCAGCAAAGACTAAAATCACCTAGAAGAAGGCAATGCAGATTCTCAAAAGGCCTGATGCACTGGGTTTGATATCGATCATCTTTTGGCACATTGAATCTTTGGATACAAGAAGAATAATGGATGTGTCTTAACTTGTTCTTGTTTAAGTAAAGCTGCTCCAATCTGAGTTCAAGAAAGTGAAATCTTCCTAACTGCCCTCACAAGTAAACAAGTACATGTAATTCAAAGCATTCTGGCAATAAGTTATATATTCAGTGTGCTAAAAAAAGGCTATTACTCAGTCCTACCTTCTTAGCTGAGAAAGCTTCATAATTTCATCCCATGCATCAATTTCGTTATCTTCTAAATTCAAAAGCTTTAGTGAATCAAAATCTGAGATGTACTTTGCAATTGAACTGGAGTGCACATCCTGTAAAAATCATATGTACATTCTCCATATTAAGCCATGAAACCAGATAAAAGGTTACATGGCAAAACAGCAACACCATATAGCAAATATAGCCAGAAGCTACAAAGCAAAGCAAAATGAACAACAAAAAGGATGATTTGCCTTGATAATAAACAATTATCTGCCTTTTTTCTTTTAACAGAATTACAAGATGTGTTGAGCTACTGGAACCATACCTTCCGCGATGCTGTAGACACCAATGGGTAAAAAGACAGACTAAGAAGACAGACAGAAGTAAGGTGCCAAAATAAAAGCAAGCATAAGATGAACAGTTACCAAGGTAGTTTATAGTATTTAGAAGGAATAAATTTCTAAGGCATAAAATTATCGATGTGATGAGATAACACTAACAAAATTTAAATCTATAAGCCACCAATTATTTTTAAAAGCACTCTACTCAACCAAAAAAAGACTTTCAATTTCAAATGCTTATTGCAGAACACAGAAAACGGAGGATTATCAAACTACTGACCATTATCGTATTTATCTTATTTGTCATCAAATGAAGCTCTTCTACTGCAGGAAGTGACTTTTTAAGTATTTCTACCTGTTGGAGATTAATGACAATTTTTAATGTAAAAGAAATAACAGGATATAAAACAATGAGAAATGACGAATGTCAAAAACAGATAAATCAGATAATTATACCTCATTCCATGTGACTCCACAATTATTGAGAATTAATATGCGGATGCTCTTGAGTAAGGGAAGCTCGTTTATACCCTGACTTAGACGGCTACCAGTAAGATGAAGAATTTCTAGTGCAGGCAGAGATTCGCAAATGGCTCCAATATCCTACAAGCAAAGCTCACGAAAATACTCTATCAAGTATCAAAATAGGAATTTTGATAAATATACCTTTTTTTGTGAAATGCAATAATGTGATGCTTTAATAGTTTCAAGTTTCTAAGTGGTAGCATGATGTACATGCTGCTTTTACATCATTAAAATTAACTAGAGCATTGTGACAAGTCACACATCGCTGGAATTTCATTAACATTAACAGTATACTAACTTCTAATACTGCTGAAATATTCTCATTTTAGAGGCCCCCTGTGCTGATGCCAAGTTATTCCAAACCTTTACATGATTGAATGCAGAAGTGCACTATGACTGGCTACTGTATGTTTATGAGTGTCTGTGACTTGAAGAAGAAAGAAGCAAACTCTTGTGGCTAGTTATAACATGGAGGTAGAGTGTAGGGCCATGGGCCTATGGTACATGTGATATATCATATTGTTAAGGCCTCTCATGAACCTAATTAGGGAATGCCATGACATGCGAGTGGGCTGGTCATCTAAGACAACAATGCATGCTGGCACTCTTGGAGTCAGCTTACTTTACTACTGCCCTCAAATGCAGGATGAAGTTGAGGCCTACATGACGACTTGTCTTGTTTGTCAACAAGATAAGGTTGAGAGCCGATCACCAAGAAAGAGGATTGTTGGAACTATTGCCCATACCTAAGAGGCCACATGAGAGTGTTTCAAAGTTTCTAATTTTGGTATAGGAACTATGCATTCTTATATGCAAGTAAGGGTTCCTCCCAATTCAATGAATTGAATCAATTAAGTAAAAAAAAGAAGAAGTAATAAAATCAAAATTCAGGGAAAAGGGAGGGGGAGAGTACAATGCTTCCATCACTAGGTCATGTTTAATAAATATCCGTATTGAATCCATAAAAGGAATAATCCTCTACTTCAATAAAATAATTGATAAATAATTATTTATTGTTATTTATTCTATTTTTATTTATTTCTAATTAATTTTTTAAAATTAATTTCAACATAAAATATAGACAAAATTGATAAAAAAGGAGAGAGTTTTGTTTGTGTAAAAGCAAGATATGTCTACACTATATAAGCAAAATTCTGTTGATTTAAGATCCATTTAGTAAAGTTTTTAGACAACTATTGAGCATGTAGCCGAATCTACAATGGTCCAACAGTTCTACCAAACACTACTAACTTCTTAGAATCAAATAACTTTTAAAATAATGATTCTTTTACATTTCCAGTAGTTAGGGTATAACTACTTCCAATCAAAAGCTAACTTCTATACGTACACTTAAGTCCAGAAATTAAAGTTTTACCAAACAAACCCTTACTCTTTAAGCAAGAGATGCTCTACAAAGATAGGGCTACTGACGAGGGTAAAGTCTTAACATGGTACTCGTATTGGAAGGCGTGGCTAGATCAACTCCGTTTCAAGGAAAGCTAATGCTTGTCGAGCATTTTGGTTTGACACTAGTTCACACCCAAAAAAGAAGCAAGCTAAGTTTAAGCTAAGCTTGGATGTGAAAATCTTCATTCATTTCTCGACGATGGAGTAAGACCAATTGATCAAGTTTGTGAGCTTATCATCCTAGACAGGAACAAATTCGTGATCCCCTTTTTTACGTCAAGGGAGGGACATAAGAGAGTAAAAAGGAAGGCAAGAAAAGGGTAGGGTTTCTCTCACTTTTGGAATTGTGATTAGGAACCCATCCCCTTAAGGGTGGTGAAGGGAGAGTCCTAATTGGTAGAAGAAAAAACCCACAAGCCCTTGGGGTTCTCTTACGCTTTCAAATTAGAATTGGATGAATAATGGGAAATTAACCCACACACGGTGGATTCACAATCCACCATCTTGACCCACTTGGCTATATTTGCCCGTAACCTGACATTGCATCATAATTCAATTTCTATTTAGAATTTCTATTTATTGATATAAGTTAAAGGATTTCGTTTTTTTTAATCCATTATCCATTATTTTATTTGATATAATATTGAACATATTATATCAATCTGGAAAAATAAATGTAAAATGCTTATGTGAGCAAAACATTATTGAATCGACCAACTTAGTTGTAATAAGGTTGACAACCACTGTACTTTAGAAAGTTGTAATAAGCAAAAGCATGCATACTCCATAAACAGAAGACCAGATTATAGATCTATTCACCAAGGCCTTGAGTGTAGTCTACTTCTACAACTCCCTACTTGGTTATTTTCTTTTGCAGGATTGTTTGTTTCGAGTAAACTTCTTGGAATGACCCCTTGCTCTTTCTTTCTTTTGGATTTTGCTTATTTTCTAGTTTGTTAATCTGTCATCACTGCACTCTGACCTGCACATTTAAGCTTGAAATCTCTTGGATATTCACCATGTATATTTTGGCAGCATTCTACCACTGCGAACGCTCGCAGGAAAAGCTACACACTCTGACATTGGGAATATTGTGGGGTATGAATAAACAGCTCTCTTTTCTTCACACAAGGTAGATTCCATATGGTAAGTTGATTGTGTGACCATAATGCAACAAGAATAAACAGCTCCCTTTGCTTTAGTGAAATGCCATGTCAAAGCTGATCTAGACTTTGCTCAGACACCCTAGGCAGATTTTACGAGACTAAGAAAACAAAAATAACAATATATCATGTGCATCCCAAATATGTCAAGGCAAATCCCATCCAAAGAAATTTCCTTTATTTTAAACAAAAATGGCACATTACAAAGTGACTGACTACTAACCCATTAACACTGTTCAAAAGGCTTACATACTTGCCATTTAGAAAATAGGTTGCCCGCCATATTGAGCTCCTTAAGATCTGAAATCAAAATGCAAATCAGCAACAGTTTAGTCATTAACTTATATGATTAACTTATATATGTTTAAAAACAAAAATGAGTGCTCTTCCATGTTCTTCCCCTTAGATTACCATGTTCTTCCCCAGGAACACATAAGAAGATGGTTTGTTCAACATTCTAAAAGTGAATAGGTCCACTGCCCTATCAAATTTGTGCATTAAATGCTCTCACTTTGATTGAACAAGCCCCGGGTTCAGCTAAGCTGTTGAGTCTAGCTTTGCATTTACAAGAAAACATTGAAATCTTTTACAGATCTACCGATCTATGTGTCCTTTCAAGTGTCAAAACTGCACATGATATTACATCACTTAAAAGTTCATGAGTAAGGTCAAACCGCTTGACAAGGTTTTTGTTGTATCATATGTAGTGCACTCAGAATTCAATTAATGGCCACACTTCACATCACTAACAAAAGCAATTAAGTTTATTCATCAACAGAAACTTAAGGATCAGCATCTTTCAAATTCAACAATACAGATTTAAGAGAAAAAACAGGCGATAGAAAGAAACGATGAACTTTACTTGGAACTGCAGCAGAGATGTCATGCAAGGGTCCAGTGGAAGCAACTCCCATGTAGGAAACAGAAACACTCGACAGTTCCTGAAAACGATTCAACTTCTCCTGTATCCTGTCCTTCCCAACAAGCTCTATCAACACTCGATTCTTCCTCGTCGAAAAAACATACATCTCATCTGCCAAAACCACAAAAACCGTTATAGAATTCCACGCAAAAAAAAACAGAAAAAGGAAAAAAATCCCACACACACAGACACACACGCCGCATTGCGTCCAAAACATACATCCATACCTTCTTCTTCCTTGGTATAGTCCCCCCGGTAGCGGAGCTCGAGGGCACCGAGCAATTCGATCCCGGGGCTGAGACTCCTAAGCCGAACGAACGATCCGGACCTCTCCCCCGACGCCACGAAGTATCGGATCCCGTGGACGGCGCCATCGTGCTTCCCTTGCCCGTCGTCCCAGTCGACCCCGACCCACGCCCCGGGGTAGCCTTCGAGCGGCCCGACGTAGCGCACCGTCCCCGTTCGCTTTGGATCTCCCGAGGCGTGGACTCTCTGTTTCTCTACGAACCCTGAAGGTTCGTCCTGGGAGGAGGGGAGATCTCGCATTGGGGATAGGGTTTGCTGGGGTTCTGCCGTTCTGGTGGGAGGAGGAGGAGGAGGATGGTGCGCTTGCTCTCTCCGAGGATGAAGACGTCCTTCTGAATTTGGTATAGACAATCTGTTTTTTCAAATGGGACTGCAATTCATGAATACTTATGAGCTTGAGTTTATTTTTGGGAGCTTGTGTTTATTTTGTCTTGAAAACCAGAAGAAATGAAAAATATTAATTAAAGAAATATCAAAGAAAATAAAACATAACGTAATTTATTTTTTAATTTATCAAATTTCTGATATTGGTGTTTATTATTAGAAACAAACAGAAACGTTTGTCCACGCTACTCTAGAAACGAACAGAAACCGTTTCGTTTTCTAACAGAGACATAAACATCACTTAAAAAAGTAATTAAAAAAATTAATTTAGTAGAATAATTAAAGGTCAAAATGGAAGAAAATGGTTAAATGCGTAAACAAGAGGATTCCAAATTTGCAAACATTAGATTCCGCAAGTAGTCCACAAAAACCATCTTCATCATGGATGCAGGAAGCCTGATGAAGTCATTAAAAGTAACAGATCAAGGAAGAAAGAAGAGTCCATTTGTAAGACCAACTACTTTGGTTGCGCTGATGTAGCTGCCACACTTTCAATGGATCCCTGTAGAGAATGAAGTTTAATTACCTAATCTAAAATTAAAACAGTGAATGTATAGTCACTGAGAACTGGATAATTGAAACCATTCAGGATAAAGACGATAAGGACCCATTTATTTTATTGATGATGGGATTTATTAGCATCCGAATTGATCAGAATATTACATTTTGATAGAAAAATGAGAGGAGAAGATTTTAACTCCTCCACCTGTTACAAGTGAGGTCATAAAGAACCCGAAAGACGCTACGAGAATTATCTTCCGGTAGTCGTAGAAGATTAGCCACCTTCATGAATCCTGCATGATGCAAACTGGGGTCATGTTCGTCTGAATGTAAACCTACTTCCACCTTGAGCAGTTTTGGTGGTGACAGTGCCCATTGCATTGCCCATATAGCCAGTGGCCGCATGTAGCAGAGCGATCGGTACTGGCCATCGGTATTCCATCCTTCCGGAGTTTGGAAAGAATAACTGTTTGAAAGTATAGGTTGATCAGGAAAGAAGGATATCATAATAATTACAAGTAAAACTAATCCCACATTCAATTAGCAAAAGCATAAGATATAGTATTTGTTAGGTTTAGTATGAAAAGAGGCCAAGGAAAAATAACGAACTTGAACCTTATGATTGCAACCTGTGCCATCCTGAACACTTCTTCCACATCCTTTCACCATGATCATGAAGTCTTATCCCATCGACAAGGTGTACATACTTAAACTATTCTATTAGGATCCAATGAATTAAGAAAAACTTAAAGACCAGATTTTAACCTATCAACCTTCCAACAATCAATGCCAAATTGTTGGTGCAATACTGTCATTAGATGATCAGTAGAAGAGGGATAATTTATGATGTGCTAAAGCCCTCAATTTATAAGGTTCGCAAATTATACAACTTTTAACAACTAGCTATAAAGAATGTCTAACCACTTTGAAGTCTTAGAAATCTTCTATCAATGCAATATATTGCAAACCAGTGGATTATGACATAAATGATTTCTAAGACATATGTTGTGTAAGCAACAGAACTAGGAAATCTAACTAACCCATATCCATCACGAGACCAGCCAGCTTCATGGATTCCCTCTGCGGTTTTAAATGCTGTATCGATCATTCCTTCTTGGATCATAGAAGCTGCAACAGCATATGTTACTCCCGTCCATACCTCCCTCGACTGTATGGTGCTCCGATCAACTGTGCCATCTGGTCTCATCCCATTGACTGCACCTAGCTTTCCCCTCTTTACCTTTAAGACATTGTAATTGTATACCTTTTCAAGTGCACTCTGTGCTTTGTCCTTGTCAACACATGGAAGAAGACCACATGCTCTAGCATACCTGAAAAGTGCGCACGTAATTTGCATGCCACTAAAACATAAGATTTATCTTTCTGATAAGGAAAAAAAGAAGTGATGCCTTCTTACATCACTGTGACATAGAAATTCAAGAATTCTAAGAATGCATCAGAAGGAAAGAAACTTTTGCTCTAGATCCATTTTGCACAAGGAAGTCACAGTGTACCAAAGATAAGATAAAAAAGGAGCTTGTCTAGAAGTTGCATCCTCTTACACTCTTGGACATGGAAGTCCACGGAAATGAGTGTAAAAAAAGTCAATTAAAGCAAAGGGAATGAAAAATCTACAAAAGCAACACATGCAGTGACAAATAGATGCTGCATCTATTATTGTGAAATGTTCCATCAGATACTTAGCAATGCAAATTAAATCTATAACACATACCAGTGTCCAGCCATTTGATCTGCCTGAATCGAAGAACTTACACCACTTCCACTATTGTCATAATTAAAGTAGGAACCATTCCACAACTTCTCATACACAATTTTTGCCCTTTGAAATCTATTCCAGAATAGATCCTCAGAAGCCTTGTCACCCACTATTGCTGCCAGTGCTGAAGCAGCTTGTAAAGCTGCAACCCACAAACCCCCAGTGTAGGCACTCACACCAGAAACTGACCAGACATCATATGTCTGGTCAGGAATACCTTCATTTTCAATCATACCATCTCTGTCCTTATCAAACTGATCCATATATGCAAGTGCTGTATAAACCGAAGGCCAGACAGCTACCGCAAAAGATGTATCTCCAGTAGCTACTGTGTCTCGATATACTTGAAGAATAAACTTAGGATTCAAGTCTTTCCATCTATTTGAACTATGAAGTTTATAAGAGTTTACTTCAAACCAGGGATCATTTTGTCCCATATCATGAGGAACTGCACCAAGAACCTTTCTGCAGGCACTCGCTCCATCAGCTAGCATCCATACTTTGCCAGGATCATGCATCATTACAGCTGCCGCAAAGTCCCTTTGGATGCTGAGTTCAAGTTTAGGGAATAGCATGACCAAAGAAAAAGAAGAATAGAAATGAACATCATAAGTGTTCCACATACGATACTCAAGCCCTTCAAGATAGAGAAATTGGCCAATGTTTTCCTCTCCTTCTCGAAGTAATGTAGTTCCAAAGGCAGACTTCAATGCCATAGGTTCGTTAATTTTCTCATATACTGATGTCATCTTGTCAAGAACATCAAGTGCGGTACAGATTTGAGACTGGGAATTGATATTTTCCAACCCATTAATACTTGGACTGGACAAATCAATAGAGAACCTTTTTGTTTCAATAGTGACCAAACTTTGTACTGGAAATGATCCATCTGCACAAGAAAAACTAATCTTGCTCTGGGCCATTTGTCATAATATATACCACATTATAGATGAAACCAAAGTTCCCACATACCTGTCCATATTGTTCCCCCAGCATTAAGATAATAAAGCTCGTTGAAGAGCGTGACAGGATACCTGCGATATACCACACAGAATTGACATTATCTTCTTATGCACTATGTACCAAACTAGTTAATTTAAGAAGGAATACTAACCATTCAGGAAGCCTCTTATCTTGCAGAATAGGTCTTTGCCATTCTTCAATCTCGGACTCCCACTGCCCATGTTCTATAATTGGAAGGGAAAGTAAAAAATATATACAATAACTACTTACACTTGGACTATACCACCACAAAGTTATGTAAATATAAAACCAGCTAAGACAACAAACACATGTTGAAACTGAATTGATATTATGCATAAAGAGTATAAGCATGAGAGAAATTATGCACCCTATCCGTGGAAAATGGAAAGATAAGTAACGAAGCATCGCCATTCTACCTTACAGGTTATGCCAGCTTATAAGTGACCTAAGCTTATCTCTGCATTCACATTTACTCGAAAAAGTACTGATTAAAATATTAGATTGTTTTTTAGAAAGAAAAAAAAAAGAGAACCAAAAGAGACGAGCTTTAGATTCATGCACAAAATGCACATTAAGTGTAGTAAATGGTAAATACTGGTCGTAAAGATGATGGTTTAGCATGTTGCAGTATATAAATCTACAAGGAAATAAGATGCATGCAACAAGAACAAGTTGCAAGGTTATTCTAGACAATCTTGTCCATAAAAAAACAACCAAGTGCCATCCATAAAGTTAATATCAACCACGACATAAGACTAATAGAGGAACATAATATCTATTGGCAGTCTAGTTTGAAGCCCAAATGTGAATGTCATCACAAATTCAAAATCACATGCTTAACGTAATTTATGTGCTTGAAAATGCACTTTATCTCCAATATTTTAAGAAGTTTCCTTTCTTGTGCCTTTTGTTTCGTTGGACAGGTATGTCCAAACATCTATTGTGCTTCAATTCGCTCTTTAGCCATTAAAGTTGTGATTATCACATTTTCTTGTACTGACATTGTTTTCTTCTCTCTTCTTCCATAATCTTTGCAGAAAAATATCTCCTTGAACAACTACTTTAGAGTTTGTTATCCTTTTCACCAGCTAATCTTTGAAAATGTGTGCTAAGTTCCTTACTTGTCCAAAGCTTCTTTGAACAAGATTTTGACAATAATCCTAATGAATCAGCAGCACATGAGAGTTGTAACTTATAAGATTTTGTTAAAACATTAGATCTTGGATGATCCTCAAGGCCAACTGCTTCCAAGTGAGACTTTGACAGAGTCTATGCATTAACTGGCTGATAACTACGACAGTGTGGGCTATATCAGGCCTCGAAATCATCAGGTAGATCACACTCCTGACTATATGTCGATACATGGTGCCATCTTTTAGCTCATCACCTTCCTCTGCTTGCAATTTCCCATTCACTATTTCACCTCCATTGGTGTAGCAATGGGTTTACAGTTCGTCATCCCAAACTTGTCCAACAAACCTGTGACATTCTCCTTCTGGCACAAGACTATGCCATGGTTGCATATTGACACTTCCAGTCACTTCCAGTCAGATGGAAGTGTTTCAGCTCCCCACGCTGCTTCATCTCTCATTTGACGGTCATTGCCTGTTGTACAGTCCGTAACTCCTCAACATCATGCCCCCCACAGCACCCATTGTCCGCATAAGCAACAATGATTGAGATCAACCTGCCTTATCCCGTCAAAAAATGCCGATCCTATTATGTGAAAAAAAATGAAAAAATCCTGCCATCCAATAGTGTTTCAACCTTGCCAACTTATTCTCTAATTTTCAAAGTCCACATACCATTGATAATAATTGCCATCCAAATACGTTGTTTAGACATATTTCATAATACATGGGCCTTGATGATCTTGATTTAGAAAGTTTAATGACGCATACAAGCACAGTTTGGGTTTAAAACTCCTGTTGTCATGTTTCTTTCATCATATCACATTTGAACTCAAATATCCACAAAAAGTAATACAAACAATTATCTTGAATACTTGATAATACATGAACTGCGTACCATATGTAGTGACATAGCACATGTCATCTTCAGCACAATGAACTAATCATTGTATCATCCAATCCCTTAAATGATTCAATACTTCTCCTGTTTGAGTCTTGATGAGTCAACCTCTTACAGAAATTAGCCTTCAAACTTCAAAGGTTTATCGAGCAAGTGGATGAAATTGTGCTCTGAAGAAATTGAAAATGTTTGACAACCACTTGGTTTTAATATATATTTTGCTTCCTTAATCAAACTTCTCTTTTCGTCAATTATCAGATTTCTATTGCACTGTTGCTTTATAGATTCCAAGCTGATTTGCTAAGAAATAAGAAGCAGTCACATGGGCAGGCAAACTCTTAGTGCACTTCCACATACTATATGGTGGTTATTAAAGACAACTCCAGTCCCTATACTTTCTGACGTGGGACAATTAAAGATTGTCCTGGGCCACGCAGAAAAAATTCAAAAGAAAATTTCCCTAAGATGTATATGGTATAGTAACTTTTCCAAAATCAGACATAAGTCCCATACAATAGAAATGGTAAAAAATAAAGAAAAGATGGCATTACCTGTAATGGCATTGTGGGCAATCTTTGCTGCAGAATCTTCATGGATGCCATAGAATTTAGTGTAGCGTCTGTCATTTAGTTCACATCAGCATATAACTATTAAGTGTTATTTGTGATCATTATCATTGTACAGCAAAGAAAATAACCACTTACCTTTTATAAGTTCTTCCGCTTGGAAACCTTATCTCTGGGCATGTCCAGGCCAATGAAAATGTGATGGAATGGATACTATGTGCTGGGACAACTACTGAAGCAGCTACAGCTGCTCCAATTGATGATCCTGGCTCTGAAAGTGGTGATATATCACTTGAACCAAGCTGGTCAAAGCTTCCATGCTACAAGAAAATTAATCAAATTTATGGACACCAATCAGATTGCAGAAGAGTATATTATTCAAATTTTGATAAAATCCAGGAGATGAAAGGCTTTGCAATCTTCTCATTGGAGCTTATCAATTTTTAAACAGAGATATGAATGACATCCAAGCAGTAAGAACCAAAAAGTAGACTCCAAACACAATGAAGCAATTCTGTACCTAAAGAAAGTATAATCCAAATATTAGTTAGCTATTTCAAGCCTCTCTTATTTCTGTCATGGCATGCTATCGATAAATCAAGACATAGAAAAGGGTTCTAAATTCTATTTTTTGTAAAGTAGAAAGTCTATAGATAATTTATAGAGAAGGTAAGCCAGTCTCAAACAAATTCAACTATATTTCTTCTTTGCTTTTTGCAAAAAGAACTAACAACTAATAAAAAGAGAATATGTTTGCTAAGTGAAGAATTTAAATGTAAGGACAAACTAAAGAATCTTATCCAGGGACAGTACAAAAACACATCTAGCATGCTGTCGAGAACAAGGCATGGTCTAATATGACTGCGCATCAATAATACATTTGCACAGACACAATGAGCTGTGTTTTAGTATCTGTATAATAAAAAACAATCAGATAGCTAACAACTAATGGTGAAACTCAGGTTGCGGTAAAGCAAAACAAAAGAAGTACCCCAACCTCTTCAATCCAACAATGAGTAGAACCCTGACAAACCCAGCTTGGATTTGAAACTTAACCAAATCAACCTTTAGTGGTTCAGATAGAGTCCAGTAGGTTCTCGATTTACTAATTGTGAAGTAATTTAAAACAAGAAATATGTAAATAAGAAATCTTTTAATTTTCATCAATTTATTTAATTCTGAGGTTAAAGAACATCACCATTAATTAACCACCATGTATAGGATAGTATGGCAGAAAGAATTACGAATTAACCACCATGTGCATGTGTCTGTGTGTGTGTATGGGTTAATTCGGAGGTTGGGTCATGTAACCCAACTTATTAGCCAAAATCAATCCAAGCCAGTTGCTTCTGATTTTTAGAACCATACCAAAGCAATGGAACAAAAATACTTGAACCAACTCAACCCAAAAATCCACCCAACTCATTGTGCACCCCTACTAACAACTCCACAAGTGCTAAAAGAAATAGTTGTTTTACAATCAAAAGTATGCACAATTAAGTAGACGCAGAAGCTCAACCAACCTCTTTTATTTCATTCCACATCTCCCTTGCTGTGAATCCTTTGGAGTTTCCAGATACGACAAAAAATGGGCACTCAGAGACATGAACATCAGCAGTTTCTTGTGCTGCTACTGCAAATGTAACTGGAGATTGTCCATGTGCAGTCCTGCATTCATATAAGGAAAATCATCAAAAGAGAGAGCATTTTATAATATCTGAAAGTGCTTGTGATGACATAGTCATTGGAACTTGGACTTGCCTGTGATGTAAAAGGACACCATGCACACCATCCTTCCCTCTAGGCATCACAAATAATATCAAAATATAACCTTAATACATTAAATGGTATGAAAATACCAACATTAACAAAATCTCGTGCTTAGAAAGTTCAAGCAAATGCTGTCCCAGATAAACAATCTGACACAGCTGGCAAATTCTGCGCACTATATGCACATAAGAAATTCACAGACAATGCACTTACTCAAATTTTGAATTGTAGTGGTTGCCAGTAAATTCAGAACTGCCTCCAACAGAGTTCTGCATGGATACTATCTGACATAAGCATACATTCTTGCAAACAATGATAATAGAAATTTGAAATTTGATTATCATAAGGAAAGTTTTTAAAGATTGAACTGAAAGTAGCCAAAAACCTGTCAAATGGAGTGAGGTTTAAGCTATTTTAAATATAGACATGCAAATTTCATTAGCAATACCAAATATTAATAATTTCATGGTTATTATTCCTTTTTACCAGAAAAAAAATGAATGTTTTTTTCCAGTTTTTATCAATCTTTTTTTTTCCCTTTGATTCTAGAAAATACTTCACAAATATGAATTTATTTTTCTCCAAGAACTCAAGAAATAGGAAAAAGAAATCAGATCAGTGGCAATTTAAAAGTTGCATGATATATGCTAGTTTAATCATTGTGGATGCATTCTGTCCAAAATTTTGTATATCAAGTGATAAGGGTTTAATATCTGAACTTACGGCCCATGTAAAAAGCAAAGTTGCTTCAGCAGAGGTTTCCCCAGAATTGATTAGCTGAAAATGTAAAATGTTCCAATGTAAAAATCTTAGACTTTCGAGTCTGAAACATAATATCTAGCTAAAACTTTTCATCGCACTGTGAATGTGAAGACTGCAACAGGTAAGCTACTCGTTTCATAATTATGAGGAATAATAGGTGAAATCTGACGAGAGATTATTTTGAACTCTGGATCAGGTTCTCCTACATTAACAAAGAAAGGTGAACTGAATAGTAAGCATTATAAGAAGAGAGGTAGAAAATAAAATTGTATGTTTTGGCAATCTCATTACCCTCATATACAGTCCATGCCCTGGGGTACAAAGCATGGTATGTGCAGTTAGACCCCGTTAAATTCCAATCCCAAGAGCCAATTCCAGAAAAAGCACTCTTCCTGCATAGATATATACTTTGGCATATTGTTTATGTACTGTAGGAAAATAATAATTGCTGGAACAAGAAAATTAAGTAGTCTCTTCTCCCTTTGTGATTAATCCTTGTAAGCCCGTGGGAGTCGAACTTCTGGTACAATTATTAAGAGACTTTACCACTTAACCAAGTAGATGTCATCCTATGTAACCACATGATAAGGAAGTTTGCTTACTTGAGTAGTTCTTCATTTCCTAGAGACAAAACTGTAGAGTGTCGTTTACCATTCTCCCGTCTAATAAACACCTATAAGTAGATGAAAGCCATATCAATAAAATTATTATTTACAATTTGATAGTGTCATATAAAGAAGACAAGCATCTTGGAAAATATTATAAATGATCTTAAAAGTGGTGTTGAAATAATTCAACAATGGAAAAAATAAGTACTAGACTTGTAATTATATATAGATAGATCTTTTCACTCATAGCTAATTGATTTTGAATTGGATGTTCATATTTCAACATAGTATTAAAACTAAAAGAAGCCTAAATAAGTCTAAGTTTGTACACATCCACGTATATCCAAAAGAGACACTTGTAGAACCTAAAAAAAACCATCAATGAAGAAAAGTCTTTGAATGATCTCACATTGGAAAAAATAAGGATAAACTTGTAGTTATATACAGATAGACCTTTCCACTTATAACTAATTGGTTTTGAATTAAATATTTATATTTCAACAAAAGGAAAAGGAAAGGCAAAGTACCCATCTTCATGCAATCCCCTACTTAACATCTACCTCACATGTAATAAAGACGCTTCTATTCGGCATCTCATGGCCAATTATTCCAGGCATTTTTACCACTAATGATCGATTATTTTTTTAATCCCTGTCATCAATAATATGGCATAGATCATGTCTGTTAATCTCATGACCATCCCATTTGTAAGGCCCATTATGGTATTTAAATCTCAATCTGTTTATGATTGTTACTTAGTCCTTTAACCAAGTAATCATTAGAACTCCGGTAAGTACTCATGTTGCACGTCCGCAAGGGCAGGGGCAAAGGTGCAATTGAACAGGTTCTTTGAGACAAGAATATGATTTTGGGTACTTAGTTACTGCTAACCTTGAAATTTCTAGAAAAGGAAAGCCTTAGTGTAAACAAGCAGCAAAGGTAATTCTAGTGGAAATTTAGATAAAGTCAATATCATCTTTTACATCAACAAGGATGTCCTTGCTTTTGATAAACTAAACAGAATTGCATAAGTATTATAAAAGCAACAAAAAAAAGCAAGAAAATTTCAACATAAACTTTAGAAACCAGAGCATGAGGAAAAGTTTCCTTCTTGCTCCTTTGGAAAGTGAGTGAATGAGAATTCAATAAATGTTGCGACAAAGTCATATCCTATAAATGAACATGTAGGTACTAGGTAGGTTTTAAAACAAAGGGTGAAGTTTTTTGGATCGGATCTGAAAATACTAATAGTTTAGGCAGATTATGTATAAAATTCAGGATCGAAAAATGGAACGAAACCACGATCTAAGTAATATCAGAAGTTGCTTTCTATGGAGGAAGTAAGCAACCATACTTGTGCAATGAACTTTTTCTAGAGGTGTTGAGTTTAGGTTTATGCAACACGTGTCTTCAGTAAATAAGCTCAAGACATACCGAAAATTGATTAGCTAAGATTGGTTTTTCCTCCCATGATCCAGGAAAAAGTTGCCACCTCTGAAAATCACCTCTATAGCTTCTTCCTATACTTCCTGCACTGGAAATTGAAGAATTCGTTCATGTCATTCCATAAACATCTGAAATTCAATATACTCCTAGAGATGGTAGGATTAAATTTCTACCTTGTGGTTCAGTAAAATCTAACAGAATTGTACGCTTTGTATATTGATACACAATGAGGAAAAAATCTTAAAACAAGCAGATAAAATAGGAATTTCGGTTGGCTAATTGTTTATGACACCACAATACCATCAACTAAAAAGAAGTGCTTGAACACGCAAAGAGTCTATTTAACTAGTTGATTTCATTATGCTACTTAAATGTGCTATGTCAATATATCAGTTTATCGAAGCACTTGAAATGAATCCAAAACTCAAAGGAAACCAAGGAAAACTCCAACTAGTTCTAGGAAATTCATTTTAATCTGGTCTATCTATTAATTGAAATATCTCAACATTAACAAATACCAAAGATAATATGCCATTATAGAGGAAGACTTACCCAATGCCACCTAGGGGAACTCCATTACATGACGAAATGCCCTTTTCTTGGAAAATATCGATTACTGGTTTCTAAACATAAGAAGCAAATTATTATGCTAAAGCAAAAAATAAATATCATGATGCAAACTGGGAAATGCAAAACATAAGCTTTTGCGAAAGAAAGCAGCTAATAGACCCAATAAAAATGTCATTCAGGAAAAAGTAACTTACCCGCCCTTCTGAAATATCATTTATGATATCTGCAAACAGTCGCATACCCAAGGGAGCCTAAATTACATAAAAGTATAAAACAAGAATGTCAACCAAGTAGAGAAATAAAGATGCACAGCTAATAGATGAATCCACATACAGCAATTTTTAGATTATCTTACCAGAAGAACAACTGTTGTTTGAAAAGTTGCAGTCCATATCCAACTCACTCACCACACAAAAATTATTCCCCTAATTTTAGCCTTTAAGGAATGGGTCACAAGCATGCAGTTTTATGAGTTATGAATACATCTAGATGTCCATATCTTAAATGCAATTAACTACACAAAAGCACACTTATACATAAGAAGCAAAGATTATGCACATTTGATTAGTTCTTGAGACAAGTGAGCAACAAAGCATGTCAGTTGAGTTTGAAAGCTTCAAACATAAGGTATAAAGTTAGAAACATGTCGTAGAATCAATCAGTTGAAGCAAGTTTATAACACAGATACTTCAGGTTATTTTGTCAACTTCATGTCCAGTAACTACTCAAGTTAAGAAAGCTCATAACACGAATAAATGAATGATTGATGTAACTTTGTTAGAATTTGAAAAGCATAAGTAAAACCCACAACAGGTAGGTTTCCATCTTATAATTTTGTGCGCCTAACACCATGGCTATATAGAGCCTCACGTTCAACTGAGGCACGCAACAAGAATCAACCCAATTTTTCACCAAGTCCTTCCAGGAAGATTATAGGTCCTCCACATATGAATCAACAAGAGTTTAATTGTCAAACACCATTTAAGATGGAGACAAACCAGCTGTACTATCTCCTTCATGGTTGGTGAAAATTCAGTAACAGCATTTCCTTTATTATCAAGTTTCCGACTCCAAGCTAACTGGGGAAGTTGCCCAGGATCTACTTTGACCTGGATAAGGATCCAGATTAATAGAACATAGAAAAAATGCCAATATATGTGCTTGGGAAGTGAAATAAGCAAAAGTAAACTCATATAATATTTGGAAGATGCAAAGATTCCATTCACAAACAGAATATTCATTGCTGATAAGAAATTTTGATTTTAACATTGAAACAACTTCAGAAGCTTGTGACCAGTATATTTAGCGAATCAGTATTCATTCAAATGAACAGGATGTCCACATGAGCAGAATAGAGGCCAAGAACAGGTTTTTCGGTTTTTCAGTAAACCAATTAAAAACCTCTACGCACGTCAACCCGAAATGTTTGAAATGAAAAAAAAAAGCAGGATACTCAAATCAAAACCTCAGACGTAGTGAGAAAAATCACTTATCCACCTAAACCAAATGTCATTAACAGATATGTCATGAGTCATCTGAACCACAACAAAGCCCAAAAATGAAACTTGTAGGTCGTCTGCATTTCATCATAAAGGTGCATACATCGTATTAAATGATATACTGAATTACTCGATTCAAATTCCTTTTTATAATAATAATTACTTGATTTGAATTGGAACTGTCATTCATTTGAATAGCTAACTAAGAAATTTGATTAAACCATGGGAACAGATCAAGCTGAAGTCCATGAGATACTGATCAGTGAAACTTATTCTCTTGAAGCTATAAGGTCCAGGGAATCTTGAAAGACACTCAATTAGACAGAGTAAATTAAGAAAAACATACGGCTGTGGGTGGCACCTTTTCCTCAGTGAATGAATCAACTTGCCCCTTTCCATCACAAAGCCCATTTTCTGACATCTCAACGTCGCTGATCTCAACAAACTGTAAAGAAAGAAACAAACAAACAAATGAAACAAAGAGAAACATTAACGATATAAACAAGAAATTTAAGTTCGTACGCTTCCTAAGAGATTGAATAAAACATAGTTTGGACAACCTATTAACCCAAGCTTCACAGCCTCTAACCATAGACTGCAACAAGGTTCTCTTGTTTCTGGCGAACAATAAATTGGACAGAGTAAACATCATGTTGTAAGGCCATAAAAATCTTTATCTGAATCATTTACTTATCAATAACGTTTTCAGATATCATTCAGCCCGAAAGCTAGTCATGTGGAAATACAACCACTTCACTTCATAGATAGATAGATAGATCTCAACCGAACAGCCTCCGAATTATTCACACATAAAGAAGAAAAAGAAAAACAAACTACCATTTCAAGAGCTCCACCAAACCATTCCTTAAAAAACCACAATCCTAATCAATCCGTCGTCAATAATTTCCACAAACCACATGCATTCGAAACAACCGCCATCCTCGCCTTGTGCGATCGTCATCTATCCAAGTCCAATCCACAAACAACTTCCTACCCACCAAAACCCATCACGTACTTTCCATTCCCCAACCAACAGACACTTGTGATTCACACCAAAAGCTCCCAGAAAGTTACCGAGTTTGTTCTTCGAAAAGAGTCAGCTTTCAATAACGAGCATGCACAAACAAGGCTAGAGGAAAAACAAAACGTTGGCAAGATGCAACAGAGGGCATTGGAAAACGCAGTGCGGTGGATCGAGGAAACCAACCTGCGTCAGTTGGAAGAGAGTGTGCCAGTATGAGCCAGAGGAAGGGGAGGGGCAGTACGGGATTCAATTCGTAGACTATTAATATTATTGAAAAATGTTGAAAATGTCGACCAACAAGGGAGTCCCACCGTGTCGTGTGGTGCAGTGGTGCTGTGCGATTGGAATGGGAACCCCGAATTTGACATTTTCAGGAGGAAGAAAAATGTTCCTCCTCCAACTGGAAACTGGAATGGGAAATTGGAATGGGATGTGATAGACTGGGAGCAGAATGGGGAAGGTGGACCACACATATGGTTGGTGAAAGTCTGAAAGATTCCATGCTGTCCGATTGAGCTGTACTTCAAACTTTTTTCCTTTTTCTTTTTGAATTCGGTAGATATATATTTTTTCTTCTTATGTACCGTAAGATTCAAATCTAAAAAGAAGATGTGAGTTTCACTCTCTTTAACCAACTGCTATGCTGTACTTCAACTTTAGCAAGAGGAAGAAGAAAGAAGCTCCGCTGTATGGAGTTAAAAGCACAAAGAGTTAATTACTTAATGGTATTTTATTCTAATATCGATTTTCAATTTATTAAGTTAAAATTCAAGACACATCACTTTAGTATCTTAAGCTTTCATCGTCTGTCAATATGGTACTTTTGTCAGTAAGTGATTTATTGAACTAAAATGTTCCTTATGTTATTTACTTTCTTCTTCTCCTTTGTTTCCTGAAAGGCTAAATCTCTTCTAAATCCTAACAAACACACTACTGTCGTCGCCACAATAACATGCTTCGATTGTCAATGCCACAACCACCAAAAGATGCTTCAAGTGTTGCCGTAGCAAGATGCTTCAACCATCGATACATGACAATATCGTTTCACCACGTGTGGTCAACACTCATTCCACCATTATCGTCGTTGTCCCTTGGAAGAAGAGACTCATTGATGGTTGGAAAAGAAGAGAGTGAATATGGTGGAAGAGAAGGGAAGGGAAAGTAGAAAAGGAAGAAAGAGAATTAAGTGAGAAAAAGAAGAGAAGAGAAATTAAAGAAAGACATAACTGGTACTTTAGTAAAAGTTTAATACCATTAGTCTCAAGTATATTAATTTATAAAAAAAATAAAAGTCTAAACTACCAAAGTGAAATGTTTGTGTTTATGTATGGATCTAAGTATATAGGTATGGTTTTGAACTCTGTCTCGTGGAGTATATTAATAATCTAGCAAATTTCGCTCGTTATTTCGCTCGTTTGTTCATAGATCGGTTTGTCTAAGAAAAAAAATCTATAAATTGAAGATTTTCAAGAAGATTGAGTACTTAGAATGACATGAATTACCTGGAGATGTTCTTATCAACAAATAACCTTTGTTGAAAAAACTATGATATTATTTGAAGATGAAAAGATGTGTCCTTAAAATAAAAAAAGGCAAACGAAAGTATAATAAAATTGTGATATTATTTGATAAAAGCGTTTCCTAGATAATGTTAACCTAACGATGGACCATGTCGACACTCCTCCAGCAAAGTTACTGGAGTCTCAGTCGAAACTCAATTCAATATTAAATCTTTCGATGCTAAACTTTCTAACTACATTCTCCACACCAGATTATCTTAAAGTAGTAACCAACTATCATGGTGTAGTTGACCAGAAAAAGTGAAACTCATATATCTTTTTTAAATTCGAATCTTATAAACCTTAAGGATAAAAAATATATACATTTATCGATTTCAGGAAAGAGAGAGAGAGAGAGAGAGAGATAGCCTTAAGGTAGTTAACAAACATCTTTTTTAAGATAAGCAATGGGATACATCGCCACACCGTCCACACGTGTCCTAGGACTATCGACAAAGTAAAGCAAGATGCCGTCGAAACAGCAGGTTATAACGTGGACTTGGAAAATTTAGAAATGGTTAGATTCTCAGTAAAGAGAATCTAGTAAAGAGAGGATGGGTTGGCTCCCTTTACTGCATTTTCTGCAATCTAAATGTTGAATCTAATAATCACTTATTTATGTTCTGTGCATACGTTTCTCAGATCTGGCAATTCTTTTTGTTCTCAGATTTATATCCTGGCTTTTATAATATGAGTTATTTATTTCAGTATAAACCTGCACTTAAGTTCAATTTAAATAATTACGACTGGTATGTTTTGATCCAAGTTATCCTCTGAGTAATCTGGAAAGAAAGAAATAACAGAATATTTCGTGGTGTTCTTAAACCCAGTTATCTTATTATTCTCGATATCATTGAACTAATGAGTCTTTGGCTAGATTCTCTTTCACCAGGGTTTAAGAAGGAGGATCTGAGGAATTCATTATCCTTAATGAAAGTTGCTTTGTCTGCAATCCGATCCGCCTCTTCAGATGCTTCTCACCCTGCTCCTGACAACAACCAACGTCCATCTGCCCCTAATGATGATATGGGGTTATAGTTCTATTAGTTTTATTTCGACTTTCGAACTTGATCCTCAGCTTTGCTGGGGTTGGACTGTAATATTAGCAAGAACATTGCCTTTTCTCTCTTGTGATTTTTATGTGACTCTTGATTTACATGGATTTTTTATTAAGATAAAAAAGTTAATACTACTTACCATTACCAACAAAAAAAATTAGAAATGGTCAACGTATCCATTAAGAATTTAAGACGCATATTTCTCCGTCACAACTGCAAGTGTCAAGTCACGAGCGGCACGACGGCGACCAGGGAGTGGCGTGTTGTCCTTTTTCAAACATTAAAAAATCAGCATTAAGTCAATTACGTCACGAGTAAGCTGAATAAATAAGGAACAAGGTCTGAGGAGATAATGAACTAAATAAATAAGCAACTGAAATAAATCTTAAGCCGACAAACTCCAGACTGATCGATCACAGAGACGGTTGGCTCCAAATTTATTCAGAGCAATGGCTGCTGGCACAACATGTCTATTGATGCAAGATCGTTACTTTTTTGAATTATCTAGTATTTCGAGAAAAAAAAGAAGGAAAAACCATTACTTAATTCTTAAATGCCGGCAAAGGAACGCCACCTTTGATTACTTCTTAATTGAAGATGATCCAGCTGTGGTTGGGTTCTTGACAACTCGTTATTATTGTCTTGGGTCGTTGTTACGTGTTTTCGAAACCACTGACATTTATCCCACGAGAAATTTCTAAACGCCGGTAATGGAACGCCACCTGCGAGACGATGTCAGTTTCTGGCCAACTTATTATTATTCTGTCTCCAAGTGTCTTGCGTCGCTGTTCTCAAAACTATTAACGTTTTTTTTCTACGATGAGGTGTAAGATTCGAATTTAAGAACAAAGTATGAATTCTACGTTTACTTGTCAAATGTATCATAACAGAACGACAGTACAACAAGAATGCTATGATTCTTTATATCAAGTTGCGTGACTTCAATCTCAATGAATGTTTTTTGTTTGTAATCGGTATGCTGTGATATATAAGTCCCTCAGATAAATCAACTCAGGGAGAATAGGAAAGTATAAAATGTATTGTTTGAAACAATCACTAAATATGGACTGTTAATTCAAAATAAAGCAACATATCAGTCAACACAGGTCATAAAATAAAGTTTAAATGTCCAGAAAAATAGAATTTTCCAAAAAGAAAGACAAGACTAACAGAAAGTTAGTCCTCAATAGAATGATCATCCACTGGAGCAAGGCAGGGGTTAGATGGATCTGCATCCCTGCAGGTAGGTAAACTAGTGGACATAATCTCAACGTCGCGAGTTTGCTAGAAAGAAGTGATAGAGCAAAGGACATCATTCTTGTCAAAACCTGAAGCCAAAGCAGCTATGCAACCATGAATAAGAGTAATAATTTCATTAATACACATATTCGAACATTTACAAATCCTTCTAAAAATGCGGTTATTTCTTTCCTTCCATATAGCCCACAGAATGAGTTGAAACAGTGTGTAACATCCTTTAATAGGCAGAATTAGTTTTAGTGGAAGAAAGAATGTAAACAGATCATCAATAGAAAACACAGTAGGGTAGAGAGGACCTTGAGAAAATACATTCCAAATGGAAATAACAAAAGGACACTGTATGAATAGATGAGTAATAGATTCTATATTTGTATTGCAAAAAACACAATTCTCAGGACCAATCCAGCCCCTTTTGCATAAATTTAAAATGTGCATTTCTTCTACAAAATTTTCCATTCTTCTTAATGGCACATCTTACGGTTACTTTGGATCTTCCAACGGGCTGAGACAGGGGGACCCGTTATCCCCTCTACTCTTTATAATAGCTACCCAAATTCTGAACCGTATGCTTCAGTTGGCATTAAATCACAATCTCATTCAAGGCATTCAGTTCCCTCATGGGGGTTCTCATGTACTAAACATCCAATATGCGGATGACACCATTCTTTTCCTAGCTGAGGGTGCGGAAAATATTGTGAATATTAAACGCATCCTTTGTTGCTTTCAATCCTGCTCTGGCCTTAAAATAAACTTCTCCAAATCATCTATTACTAGTATTAAGGTTGATCAGGATTCAGTGGATAATGCCTGTAAGCTATTAGGTTGCAAATCTGCAGCCTTGCCTATCACTTACTTGGGTCTTCCACTTCATTATAGGAGGGCCTCACGTAGGGAATGGTCTCCTGTTCTGGAGAAATTAGCATCAAAGCTATCCCATTGGAAAGCTCACTTTCTATCCCTTGGTGGCAGATTGACGCTGATTAATTCTGTCTTAACTGCCATTCCTACGTATTATATGTCTGTCTTGCATATGCCCAGGCAGATTCAGAAGGACATTGATAGGCTTAGTGTTGGATACTAAAGCTTCTCTAGAGGGGGGTGAATAGAGTTTTTCCGGTTTTAATTATGTCTTTGGAATTTGTTAAGCAATTTAAGAAATTAACACAAAATACAATCAATCGCAAAGACAATAGATTTATAGTGGTTCAGCCAACC
>JAMKQA010247484.1:0-13482 GCA_024699735.1 Posidonia australis
AGGTACAACTGGATTTGCATTGACTACACTATTAGGAGTCGAAACTTGATGCATGTGTGTAAGGATGAAGAAGGATCGCATCATTGCCTTGAACCATTCTAGTATGGCGTGCTCACCTGCTTCAGGAGTTACGTTCCACAGTGAAACCACAGGTGCAAGAAAACAAATCAGGACGACTCTGAACAAATTCCATGCTTTTATGCGTGTTTATATTGACTTTGCTCGTTCACGTTCATTAAGATTTCTTGCTATGATAATGGTTCTAGATAAGGAGATGATTGCATGTCCTTCTCAACGTGCTTGTCCTCTATCGTATGTTTATATAAAGTTCACCTCCAAATCTGAAGCTTCTCCCTTGGACCGTTTCCGTGGCTGTAGGAAAATGAAATGTTGATAAAGTCGTATGTATTAGGTACAATGATATGAATAAGCCCTGAGATGGGTTACATTGATCGATAACAGCCATTATACCCTTTTTTCATATAACTTAAAAAGTTTAGCATTTCAAGTATCTGACTATATTATCTATTTGGGGCCGCCCAAAGTAAAGTAGAAATTGGATATGAGAATAATGAAAGTATCTGTTACAAACGTGAAAAATATAAGCAGGAAAGACACTAACTTCAAACAAATTGTTGGTTTGAGTAAACTGTGGGTCCGCATATTAAATAAACCCAACAGCGTATGACAACTTGTGACAAAGCATAATCCAAAATCTCAGTTCATTGATCTTTTATTTTTTTTGATCCACATGTCAAGATTTCATTGCTTAGGTAATATTCAACTAATGGTGATTAAATAATCCCAAGTATGAACAAACGTAGCCTGAGTACATACACCTGCCAACTTTGGCCTTCACAAATTTACACAAGCATATACTCAGAAAAGACAAGCGTTATTGATGAGAAGCCAAATAATACAAGAAACAGGAACGCGGTTTGTGAACAGAAGCCTGAACGGGCAGATAAGAATTAAGTATCATTTTATATATTATTGTTAAGTCCTCCTCATTGAAATATGCAACCCATGGTTCTCTTCTGAAATACTAGTTCTTTTCTTCTCTTCCAGGTCTAATTGTTAAGTCTATCCAGGGCTAATTGGAATAATACCTGCTATTTTGTGCACCAGAATCCCCTAATTCTTTTATATCTAAAGCTCTGTTGTGGTTATAATCCTAAATCCTGCCTGTACTTCTCGGGTTGACAGAACAAGTATTCAGCTAATACTTGATACAGTAATCCCTGACTCGCGGCTAGTGCCAAAAGTTTTGAATGTGGAGAAAGTACCACATATATAAACGCAAACAATTTTATTCAATTCAATAAAATGCAACTGCAACTCTGCAAGGCTTTTCATAGCCAAGACCAACTCTTTGCTCATGTCTACAACGTTTATCCCATATGTATATGTTTGGAAATAGATAAGATCTAAAACCAAAAGTCAAAAGGGCTAGAAATACCGGTTCTGTCATTTGCACTGAGAAATAATAAAATAGCTTTTGCCAGTCAATTATAGTTAATTTACATTGTACACAAGTCATGGGAGTTTCATGTATTGCCCAAGTTAGCAAAGAAATCTAGCAGAATTCTGAGCAACCAATATAAATGTATTGCCCGAGGGGAAATAGACTGGATGCAGAGGAAAAGATTCAAAGGGAGAGCAAAAAAGTTACACGTTGCAATATTTAGTAGTTGTTCTTATTGATGGTCTAACTTCTCCATTACAATACCAGAATCTCAATATATAACAAATTAACACAAATTTAAAAATAAAATGTAAATTTTTTATTCTATTACAACCAATTTAAGAAAAAAAAGGAAGATTATTTATATTTATAATAAAAATAAGGCTGTGTTATCCAGAGGGAAAAAAACAGGAGCACCTGCCAGCTAGACTTTAGGGATTAGACAAACAATGATCTCTCGAGATGCATACAAATAAAAAGAATATTGAATTATTCTAAACAGACATGAGACATCATATTTCCCAAGCATATGCCAGAATAGAAACTCAGAGAAAAGGTGGTACCTATCAGGTGTGAACTTTTGGATTTCTTACATCTCTAAGATAATTGTTTGCGAATTTAAAAAAAATCCAGATGTACTCTTTCTCATCTTGTGCCTGCACAAGAAGATAAGGCAATGTAATCCAAATGAAGATGGCCAAAGACCATGTAACAGAACGACCACTGATGCAATAGGATTTAACCTAAATCAATGGAATTTTAAATTTGATTGAGAAAAGGTGGTACCTATCAGGTGTGAACTTCTGGATTTCTTACGTCTTTAAGACAATTGTTTGCAAATTAAAAAAAAAAAACCGAATGTACTCTTTCTCATGTTGTACCTGCACAAAAAGATCAAGGCAATGTAGTCCAAATGAAGATGACCAAAGACCATGTAATAGAACAACGACCGGTGCATTAGGATGTAACCTAAATAAATGGAATTTTAAATTTGATTTACTCCTTTATAGATGTTCCTAAGTATAAAGAATAATTTAAGAGATTTCCTGAGAAGTGTTGGAAAATCTATTATTTCTTTTAAATCTTGAATTTTCTGATTGTAACACACAAGTTATCTGTCATTATGAAAAACACTATAAGTTTCTGAAATTTATGTTTGATCCTTGACATATAAATATTTATTCCAAAATGTAATTTTGCATGATCAGAATATAATTTATGTTAAAATAAACTACTGTAATTTACTTTAATTGCATTTTAGAATATGTTTCTTGCTTTAATGATTCAATATTTCTAGAAAGCATGTTTAAAGGTGATTTAGACTGAAATTTTGGACTTAATTATTTGGATATTCCATTCATGTGGCTTTTACGTATTTTAGATAAATAGATAGTTATTTTTGCATATTACATATAAAGACAAATTGAACCTATGTGTAACAATTTATATCCATGCTATCAAGAAATATACTTTAGTTATTTTAAGATGTCATAAAGTTATTTTAGCATGATTAAAGAGATTTTATATATTTTTTGTCCAACTTTAAAGTTTCACAAATGCTACGTAATTTTTACTTTTAATTTAGACGCCTTCTTGTCTCACCTACATGACACCAAGTAAGAATAATTGATTGTATTAATTACATAAGTCTAGATTTAAATCTAATAAGGATGGTGCTCAAACTTGCATTTAGATAAATGAAATGAACAAGTTTTTATCAATATGAAATTGTTATGCTTATATTTAAATAAGTAGAATAATTCTGTTTATATTCTTAACACGGAACATTTTAGTATCGAACGTGTTTGGGTATGTGGAGCCTAATAATGCCAAACCCTAGATCCTAGACATGCTGAAAGTTTCTTTTAAGGTTATATATGTATTTTCCTGTACTATGGTGTCCTAATCTCTTCTATATAAAAAGGGACAATCTTCTACAATATATATCTTGAGGAAAACAAAAATAAGAACCCTAGTGTGGCTATGACATAGGTAACTTGTCGAACCACGTAAATCCTCCATTTTCTTTGTGTGTACTTGTTTTTCTTCTTCCTTGCTTTTCCTTTAGATTCCGTAGGAAGATTCTTTTCCTAACACAACGATGCTATGTTATATAGACATTTATACATGCGGAATTAGTTTCATGTTTATTTAATTTATAGCATGTTATTCCATCTGTCAACATAGAGTTATGATGATACTATTGTTAAATATAAAGTTTTAATATGAGTAATTTTTACATTTTTTCTTATTGATAAAAGCATAATTAGAGTACTTTATTTGTTAAAAGACACAAATTTCGCTGAATAGAAGTTATCTTTACTATTTCAATTGGGTCTAATAGATTTAGACCTTTGCTTTCGAGTAGATTTTGCTCTAGAAAAGCCCACAAAAGAAAACAGTACAAGTACAAAGGTCCAATATGAAAAATGAGAAAGATCTAATAAGTTATCTCTATCATTTATGTTACAACATATGCCTAGAGATATTCGAGGTCCTGTGACTTTAATACTCTAACGACGACTTATTTGGAAATAATTGAGCAACAATTTGTTGTATCTGACAAAGCAAAGGCAAGTGCCTTGATTCAGAAATTCACTTCTATACGTTATACCAGAAAAGGAAACAAAAGAGAATGTACCATGGCTATACGAGATATAGTAGGAAAATTGAATGACCTAAAGTTACCAGTTTAGACTTCTTTTTAGTCCACTTCATCTTATATACACTATCGCCAGAGTATGACCTCTTTAAGTCTCCTACAACACACATAAAGATGAATGGTCAATAAACGAACGTATGATCAAGTGTGTTCAGGAGGAGGAAAGACAGGTTATTTATCCTTTAATCAACAAGTTGAATACCATAAATCTGACTAGTCACGAATCAAAGGGTTGTACATCTAAAGGAAAGAAGGTCCAGAAATTTTTTGAAAATAAGTACAAAATTAGTTTGGCCAACAAACCCATCATTTCTGCAAGAAACCTAAGTATCAAAAGGATTGCGTAAAATACAATAAATGAATTGAAAAAAAGAATTCAAGTAATATTATATCTATTGCAAACCATGAATCAAATTTAACTTCTGTTCTTAGTACTACCTAGTGGATTGACTCGGGTGCCACATACACATTTCAACCACTTTATAGAGGATTTCTGATAAGATGGCCTCCAACTGAGTGTGAAAGGTTCGTTATTTCAAGAAACCGGATGTGATTGCACGTAAAGTTAGTAGGAGACTACAGAATCACCTTGGAGTCCTTAGAACTACTGATCTTAAGAGACTGCTTTTATATTCCATTTTTTCAGACAAACTTAATATCTGTAATAAAATTAGTTAAAGATAATTATAATACTTTGTTTAATTCTTCTAGAATGTCTTTAATAAAAGAAAATATTCCCATTACTATAACTATTATTGATGGATTATTTAAATTGAATGTTTCTTCTAATTCCAAATCTGCAGTATCTTTAGTATGTACTAATAAAAAAAATAGGATAAATGACACATCAAGTATTTTGTGGCATAGAAGATTGAGACATATTTCCCAAAAAAAGATGAAAAGATTGGTGAAAGATAATCTTTTGGAAGCATTGGATTTCATTGATTTTGAAATTTGTATTGATTGTATAAAGTCCAAAACAATCAACACGTATAGGAAATATGCCACAAAGTGTCAAGCTACGTTAGATTTGATTTATACAAATATTTGTGAACCCTTTAGCTCATGTTTTATAGGCTAAAAATTACTTTGTTACTTTTATTGATGGCTATTCTAGGTATATGTATCTTTACCTCATTTATAAAAAATATGAAATCCCTTAGGTTTTTAAGGATTTTAAATTAGAGATAGAGAAACAATCCAGAAAACCTACTAAAGTAGTCAGGTCAGATAAAGGTGACAAGACGTATGGTAGACACACTGAAATAGGATAGATGTTAGAACTATTTGTGCAGTTTCTTAAAGAAAATAGCATAGTACCTAAGTATACAATGCCTGACAAACCCAATATGAATGGAATTGCCGAAAGACGAAACAAAACGTTTAAAGAAATGATTGAGGCTATGATGAGTTATTCGACTTTACTAGTCTCAATATAGAGTGAAGCTCTAAAGACAACAGTGCATATTCTAAACAGGGTTCCTACTAAATTTGTAGAGAAAACTCCTTATGAGTTATGAACCAACAGAAAATCATGTTTAAGTTACATGCATATTTAGTGATACCTAGTTAAAGCTAAAATTTACAATCCACATGAGAAATCTCTGGATTCAAAGATAATCAGTGGATACTTCATTGGTTACCCAGTGGATACTTCATTGGTTACCCATGAGAGATTACAGATTTTACTGTCCAACACATACTACAAGAATAGTTAAAACTGATAAAGCTGTCTTCTTAGAGGATGATTGTGTTAATGGGAGTATCCTTAAGGATTATGTTAATGAGAAATCTTAAGATAATATTATTATTCTAAATCAAACTTATGAGAACAATAATGTCTATCTTACTTAAGAGTTTGAAGCGTATTTATCACTTATTGTTCCGATGAACAATACTTCGAAGGTAGTTACACCGACTTAATAACAACCACATGAATAACCAGTAAAAGAGTCTATTATTGATTCACATGTTCAGGTTTTACATGAAGATCAAGAGGTCAATTTAAGAAGATTTAGCAGACAAAAAAAATCAACTATTCCTTTAGATTATGTGGTATATTTATCTGGTGAAGACATGGATCAACAAGAGATCGACTATCCAATAACGCTGTCATAGGCCATTAATTATGTGAAATCTGATAGTTGGTTACAAGTCATGAAGGAAGAACTTGTCGCTATGGATTACAATTAAGTTTGGGAACTTGTTCAGTTACCTTTGAAAAAGAAACCAGTTGGTTGTAAATGGATCTATAAGACTAAAAGGAATTTGAAGGAATTAATTAAACAATATAAGGCCAGACTAGTGACAAAAAGCTTCACACAAAGGAAGAACATTGACTATTATGAGACTTATTCTCCAGTTTCTTCAAAGAATGACCTTAGTAGCTCATTTTGATTTAGAGCTACATCAGATGGATGTGAAAACAACTTTCCTGAATAACGAGTTAGGGGAAGAAGTCTACATGCAACAGCATCAAGATTTTGAGGTTAAAAGAAAGGAACATATAGTTTGCAAGTTAAAGAAATTTATATATGGACTCAAGTGAACTTCTAGACAATGGTATTTCAAATTTAAAGAAGTTATCATATCCTTTGGGTTTAAGAAAATTTAATAAAATTATGAAAAGAGGAAATTTTCTAAAGAAATAGAGTAAAAATCAAGAAAAAAATAAGGCACTCGTATGTTTCAAATGCAATAAATCAGGACACCTTAAAAGAAATTGCCCTCAATTAAAAATGAAGATATTCAAAAAGAGTAATAAACCAACTAAAAAGAAAGCTCGTCAGGCCACATCGAATAAAAGTGACTCTTCCTCAGATAAATAATCCTCATCCGATGGTGAAAAAACTCGTATGTGTTTCATGGAACAAGATGTTATGTCTTGTTCATCTCCAATTGTGGAGGACATTAACATGAAAGAAGTTCTAGATGCCTTCAATGAATTATATGACAAATATAAGACATTAAAATCAAAATCTAAAAATTTGAATCAAAATATTGAAAATTTAACCAGAGAAAATGAGAAGTTAATCAATGAAAGAAAAATATTGGTCTTTGAGAAAGAAGAGTTGGATAACAAAAACATTGAGTTAAACATGAGTATAGATCATATGAAGTACAAGATAAAAAATTTGGAAAAAAAACATAGCCACATTAAAAATTAAGAGCTATAACTTACTTAACATTGTGACAAAATTCAAAAAGGAAAAAAAATTTAGACAAACTTCCCTCAAATCAAAGACCTTCCTTACATAGACACAGACTAAGATTTTCAAAATTTGATGATGTGCCATATGAAAATGGTTTTATAAAAGCAACAATAAATGAAAAATATGTATTTGTTGTAAAGAGACACCATAAGTGGTTTGAAAGAAAATAGACAGAACAAGTGTGACCAAGAAACGATCTAATGCAATGTGGGTTCCTAAGTTCTTACTTGCATCTTATGATGCAAGGGGATCATGAATTCTAAATGGATTTTTGACAGCGGCTGCTCTCAACACATGACTGAAGATCATAGTCTCCTCTGCACTTTAAACTCAAAGGATGATGAGACCGTCTCTTTTGGTGATAATGCAAAAGAGAGGATAGTCAGAATAGAGAATGTAGGTAACCCCACTAATCCTTGTATTGAGAATGTTTTATTAGTAGATGGACTAAAACATAACTTAATTAACATTAGTCAATTGTGTGATAGAGGATATAAAATAATCTTTGATAAAAAGGAATACACCATAATAGACTCTAATACTAGTAAATTAATGTTTTTCTGGAGCTAGGGAAAAAACGTTTATAAAATAAAAATACAATCAAAAGTTATAAACTCTTGCCTTGTAACTTCAAATGACGATTACTGGCTATGACATAAGAGACTAGGTTATGCAAGTATGAGTCAACTGTAAAAATTGTCCAAAGTTGATTTTGTAAATGTTTTACAAAAATTGATTTGAAAAAGGATAAATTGTGTGATGCTTGTCAGTTTGGAAAACAATTTAAATCGTTTTTTAAATCCAAAGACATGGTTTTACTACTAAATCACTAGAGTTAATTCATATGGATTTGTTTGGCCTAAGTAGAACATTAAGTTTGGGTGGTAAAAAACATGTTTTCATTATTATTGATGATTTCTCATGCTTTACTTGAGTTTTATTCTTAACAAATAAAAATGATGTTTTTCATGAATTTTAAAAGTTTTGTAACAAGGTATAAAATGAAAAGGGCATAAAAATTGTTAAAATAAGAAGTAATCATGGTCGAGAATTTGAAGATGATGATTTTGAAAGTTTTTATGAACTAAATGGATATGATTATAATTTTTCCTTCCTAAGGGCTTCACAATAAAATAGAGTTGTTTAAAGGAAAAATAGAACCATTCAAGAAATGGCTAAAAGCATGCTTTGTAAAAATAATTTACTAAAACATTTTTAGGCTGAAGCTATTAATACTGCATACTACATTTTAAACCTCGTTTTCCTTAGACCTATTTTAAATGAAACCTCGTTTGATCTTTTGTTTTGCAAAACTCCAAAAATTTCATATTTTAAGGTTTTTTGTTGGAAATGTTTTATTTTAAACACCAAAGACAATTTCGACAAATTTGACTCTAAGACTGATGAAGGAATATTTCTTAGATACTTTTCGAGAAATAAGGCATATAAGGTTTATTGTAACACCCGTAAATTCATTTTTTGTAATCATTTACATTTTTATGAATTTTATTCTTGGACGAGTGTTACTATTTCAAGGCCTGTTGCGTGGATGTGTGCTTTTGAGCTTGTGCCTTGTAGGCTGACTTCTATGGTGCGTCCCTGTGCATTATGGCACTATGCGTGTGGGGCCCAGGTGTGGGTTCGCGTTCTTGGACAGGTTGTTGTGGCTAGTGGTTGGGTGTAGTGGCCGGTGGGCTCGCGCGGTGTGTCGGTGGCTGAGACGTGCAGGTGAGCACGCTCCCAGCTACTGCGTGCAAAGGCTTTATAAGCTGCACCATACTCCTCCACCGCTCGTCGCCGTCTTCCCCTTCTTCCTTCTTCTTTTTCCCCCTTCCTCCTCGACTCGCGCACTTCTCCCTCTCCACCTACCCTTCCCTTCCTCCTCACTCTTCTCCCTTCCTCACCCCTTCTCCTTCCACCCGTCTCCCCTACTTCCCTTGTTTCGCGCGCCGATAGAGAGAGAGAGGGAGAGAAACAGAGGGTTGTGGTGGCTCATGGCTGTGCGAGAGGCTTCGGAGCGACGTCCTTGGGGTCGTGGGCAGTCGTGGACGTGCGGGTCGTTGGACTTCGTTGGAGTCGGTCGCAGATCGCTGGTGGTCGTTTCAGGTACATATCCCCAATTTAATGTGTAGAAATTGTGTAAAATGGTAGAAATGCCTAGGATGCATGTAATCTAGGCTAAATTTAATGTTTTAGAATTTTTTGGAATTTATTACGGAATTTATGGGTATTTATGTTGGTGGTTGAGATTTGGGTCATTTTGACCCTTCTGCCTTTGCGATTTTATATCTTGATGCATGGTGAATGGATTTCAATTTTGTTTGTGTAGTTTTAGAGTAGACTCGAGGGACTACCACATATGTTTTATTCATGTTTTTTGGTGGTTGTTTGGGGGGTCCGATCGGAGCTCCCACCTCGAGTGATTTCTGGGTTCCCTACTGCAAGCCGTTTGAATTCTGACAGAATACTGGGGGCGCGGGCCGATTGCCCAAGCCACATGCGTGGGTTCGGTAGTGGTTCTAGCTCTGGTCCAGGCTTTGTTGGAAATCAAACGAAAGTGCCAAGGGTGTGGGCCAGACACGCGCTCCACATGTGTGGGTCTGCCTGGCATTTTTGGGTTTTCCTGGATTTTGTGAAAATGTATTTTAATGCAGTGGTTTTCCGGATTGGGTTGTATTGTCCCTGTAAGATGGGTTTGTGGGCCGTTAGTGGTGGTCTCCTAGGACACCTGATGCATCGCTTTATCGAGGTTTTGGAAGAGTTTTCAAAGATATGAAAATGCTTTTGGAAAATGATTTCAAAAAGATAGTTGGCTGTTTTGGAAAATATTTTCCTGATTTTCTGTGTGCGGGTCAAGACAGTGTGGGATCGTGTCTTCGGGACTAAGGAATGTGACGACATTCTTTAGTGGTTGAGTGCGACTCCCTGGTTGAGGTCGGCGGCTGAGATACCTGAGGCTGAGAGGCATCGGGTCTTGGAGGTATAAGACTCCTTGACTGTAGTCTCAAGGCTAGGGTTGTGGTCCGTAGGTTGAGGTGTCTTGTGGCATGACGGGGAGGTATGATACTCCTGCTGTCATCGTGAGCACTGAGGCTAGGGTGTCGTCGGGTGTGGAGGTATGACACTCCCTCCTAAGCACGATGTGTGGAGGACGCCGTGAGGAGGCGTACCCTGTGGTGGCCAATGCGGGAGGGACACGTGCCCCATAGCTGATATCGTCCTGAGAGACAGGAAAGCCTTCCCAAGGAAGGGTTGGCTTTGTGAGGGTTCTCCAGGTGAGAGAATCGCTGGATGACGTAGCTCCTGCATAGGGTGGCACGTCATGGCAGTGTACACGTCGTTGGTTGCTCTTCGATGGGCTGCTTGTGGCCAGAGTTTGGTTGCCTCACTACTAGAAAAACAGGAAATCGCGAGGAAAGATGTCCTCGCTAAGTCCTCCCAATGTCCTCATGGTTTCCTCGCTAATGACCTTTGCGAGGACAATAAGTCCTCACAAAATACATCATCGTTAAATTTCAGTTGCGAGTAAATTTCCTAGCGAAATCCTCGTAAGAAATTTTGCGAGGACTTGACGAGGATAGAAAGTTCTCACAATGTCCTCTCTATTAGTCGCAATTTCCTCTCAATGTCCATGCTATGTTATTACAAAAAAATTTAAAAAAATTTAAAAAATAAATAATTGTGAGGACTTAATGAGGAAAATGTCCTCGCTAAGTCCTCTCAAGTTTTAAAAAAAATTAAAATTTTCTGTCAGAAATTCCTTATTGTCACTGGCACATTGTTAGACATTTACCTTGTGGTATTTCATAATGCTGGATTATCTTAGTTTCTTACTGTAAATAAGAAAACATAGTGCTAATTGATATTAAAGCAGGTAGCACCAATAAAACCTAAGCATTTGAGTGCCATGCTAGTGGACTGCTAGCTACGTCTAATAACAATGCAATATATTCTAAGTTCTAAGCTGTGACTACCATAACAGGTGCTTGATTTGAAGTATTATAATCCTCTTGCAGCATCTACAACAATTCTCACTCGCTGCATCCAGTCAAGAGCAGGACCAGGCTGTGAGCCTTGGACTCCTTTTCGTCCTGCATTTACAGTTTTGAGCAAAATTTTACATAATCTGCAAGTTCTAATAAATTGAAAAGTTGGTAAGTGAAGAACTTAGCATTTAGTGTAGCACCATACCATGCAAAACATCATGCAGAGAACCCATGGTAGTAAACTCATAAGCCAACAAGCGATTTTCTTCCTCGACACAATATCCAAGTAACTCGACAAAATTATCATGCTTTAATCTTGACACTACAACAACCTGATTGCACAGATCCAAAAGATAAGGTTTAGAAGCAATAACAGATGAACCTCGCACTACTAGAAAAATAGGAAATCGTGAGGACAAATGTCCTCGCTAAGTCCTCCCAATGTCCTTGCAATTTCCTCGCTAATGGTGTTTGTGAGGACATTGCGAGGACAATAAGTCCTCACTATATGCATCATCGTTAAATTTCAATTGCGAGTAAATTTCCTAGCAAAATCCTCGTAAAAAATTTTACGAGGACAAAAGTCCTCGTTATGTCCTCGCTATTAGTCGTAATTTCCTCACAAAGTCCTCGTAATGTCCTCGCTCAAAAAAATTTTAAAAAAATAAAAAATAAATAATTACGAGGACTTAGCGAGGAAAATGTCCTCGCTAAAAATTAAAAAAATAAAATAAAAATTAGAATTTTGTATTAGACACGTATTTCATATCAACAATGTAATAAAAATAAAACCACAAAAATGAAGACAAATATACATCACTTTCGCTCAACTGCAATAAATTATGAGAAAGTAAGATCAAATAAAAGAAAAACTAGTATGTAATAATCGAATAAGTGGTTTAATTCTGTCGGCTTATAATGGACATTAAATATAGTGCTAGTTATTTGAGCATTAATGTTCTCAAAACAGCAGAAGTAGATATCAGTAAGAAGCTAGCACAGTTTGTAACTATAAATAACGAAATACAATGAGACATGATGGTTGTTGTTTCTTAAAATGCAAGTTCTATATCGAATATTTTTGTGTATACTCACTAAGTAAAACTAGTTCCATGAGTGGTAGGATCATCAATTGTTAAAAAAGCCCCTTTCTGCAGCAGACAGTATGGTGGGACTCTTGCGATTTATGCAACATTCTTATGGTATGAAAGATAACAGTAGTTAAAAAATTGATATTATCTCTTTACTGTGATAAAATCAATTCTACTGTCAAATCCTGAATTCCAGACAGACATGTGTTACCATTAAGCAATTGCAGAAGCATACAGAACTCTACACCTCAGATCCAAGATAGAGAAAGAAATCTTGCTAGTACTTTAAGAAACAAGTAAATAAAGTTTAAAAACATCAATTAGGCATAAATACAAAGATTATTAACATCAAAAGCATCATAGGTTGATCCTTTTGCTAATTGGTATTAACTAAAACGGAAGAAAATTGGATATCATCAATTGTATCACTTGCCATACCTCTCTAATTGCAGTCACCTCTGCATGAGTGGTAGGATCTGTTTGATTCAAAACCATGTTGTGACAACTTACAACCACTTCATCATTTCGAACAACAACAGCACCAAAAGGGCCTCCATCTCCAGAGTCTACACCACTACATGCTTCTGCAATCGCTTTTGACAAAAACTTGTGGAAGCAAAAACAAACTGATAATGCCCCTTGGGGTCTCGCGTGGTTCCACTGGTATACATGATAGTACATGTATCAGTTTTACCTTTTTCGGGAAGCTCAAATTGATGATTATCTCCCTGGAAGCAAAACAAGTATCATACTCAGTGCAATAACTTTGTATAGATGAAACAAGTATAATGCTCAGATTTTAGAATACAAACTTTACACATATGATGGCATGCAAGTAGCTAGTGCAGGTTGTAGATAGAACTTTGAAGCGAATACAAGATGATGGTTTGAAAGATGCTTTACCAATTAAGAAATAAAAACACAAGCTCATCCATAACTGTTCTGGTACTGCAGTTTGGAATGGAAAGTATTGAAGCATCAATAAACTATTGTTTAGCAAAGTCCAGCAGAGATTGGATTGTTTTCTAAGTGTTTGCATTCCATGAATTTCTAATGGACACATCCA
>JAMKQA010247485.1:0-78805 GCA_024699735.1 Posidonia australis
TGCTGGGGCACACACTTTGGTGCTTGTTGTTCTTTGGGTTGTTTGGCTAGAGAGAAATAATAGGATCTTCAGGAAATTCAATAATACTATGCCTAAGCTTATAAATGACATTGATGTTTTATTTCATTGTTGGGTAGACTCTTTTGCTTCAGGTTTTGAGAAGACTGAAAATCTTCTGGCTGCAACTGCAATTGGACAGAGCAGCGAGGGGGGGCAAGGCTTGGCTCCCGATAGTGAGATGGCCCTTGGCACACCACTGATCTCAGGGCATTTTTAACCTCTGGTTAACTCTTATCTACAAGCTCAAACAGTTTAACATAGGAATTTTTATTTTGTGGTTGCTAAAGGCAGATCCTGTGTTGATTGTCTTTATTTTATCAACACTTTCACTCCCCATCTTTTGTGTCACCTGCTACGTGACGGGAATTTCGTTTTTGTAACATCTATTGAAACTTATGACTTACTGGGATGTAAGAAAAGATATTAAAAGAAATATTAATACCGTTAACAAAAAAAAGAATTGTGATAGAATTATACCACACAAAGTGTACTCATTTAAACAGGCGTACTTTTTGCATTTATTTGTATAGTGACCTAGTTACTTGCATTTTTTGCATTACTTTTAAAATTTTCTATTACAATGTGATTCTCTTCTTGTCTTTCTTCTTCTCTTAAAGCTTACACTTGAGAGGAAAGGATTATCTGTTATCAACAATTGTAGACCAATATTTTTTCTTTTTTGTGGGAGGAACTTTATCATCATAGGCGACTTTGAACTTTGTAATTGTGACACATTCTTCGTAATAGACAAATGCATCGTAATAACCGAAGACAATACGTGTCATTGTATGTTCATATGAAATACTCATGACATCAAATTTTTATGAGAACAAGTTTTGTTATCAAGATAGACTTCCTTAGGTTTTTTGATTGTGTAAACTTAAAATTAATCAATTAAAGATAGGTACATCATAAGGTGTATTCTTTGTTCCTTAACAGTATTTAAATTTTTTTCCCTTCATAGGATATAAACATGCTAGTGAACTTTTCTACAGCTATCATTTTCTTATAAAAATAACTAGGTTAGTCGTTACTATAATAAGAAAAATTCTAATGTCAACTAATGTATTGTTTAGTCTTTTTCGATGAGTTTGAAATATGCAAATTATATTATCGACTAGGAAAAATGCATTTGTCTAGTATTATTTTGCTCTAAAGCTCTCAATCTTCCCTAATGTAATAAAATTATGTGCATTCATCTCATATCCTTTTTTCAAAATCAAAAGTTGTATAAACTTTAGTTTTAGTAAAAAATATTGATTTAGTACCCTTATCATTAATGGTAATGAGAAGGTTGTTCGATAGGTCATGCACATAATAATCATAAAAAAACATTTAGAAAAACTATCTCAATACCGTAAATTAATCGATTTTATCGATTTGATATGAATATCAATTGATTGTTGTAATTATATAAATACTTTAATAAATGCTCAAATAACCAAGTCCATGTATGTTTATTTTTAATTTCTACAACGACAAAAGCTAATGGGAATATATGATTACCGCCATCTTTAGTGGTTGCATTAATAAGACAACTAGGATATTTTCCTTTAATATGAGTGACATCCACAATAATTATTATTCTCAAATGTTGCTTGAAGTTTTTCAATGTTGTATTAAATACTAAAAAGAAATGATGAAAGTGACCATTAACCTACTTTAACATCGTAACACTATCATGATCACTCGTCTTTAATTTTCTCATGTACAATGGGAGTTAGAGCAAAAATTCATTTCAATCACCAATAATTTTGTTAAAGCCTTTTAGTTTATTCGGTAGGCTTTATTGCATGACACCTCAATTCTTCAAACCTTTAATATTACTACTTGAAATATTTTTTGAGTAAAAGGTTTATTTATCACAACATAATCAAATATATTTTTTTTTTGGTAAAAGTTTAGATATGTATTTCATCGACTTTAAATGCCCAGTAAGAAAAATATAATATTGTATAGAATATTACAGCACCAAAGGCAAACAGCCCAAAAATCAATGTCCAAATGATACACCACCAAGCAGACAACGCTGCAATGCTTATCAAAGGAAGCATCAAAGGCCCTCAGGGGGAAGGGAGCCTCTTCTAGAGTCATCAAGGGGCAAAGAGTCGGCTCCAGAGGGAATTCTGGAGGAGGAAGGGATAGAAAGGCTGGAGGAGTCAGCTGGCTGAGCAGCAATGGCTGACATAAAGAGCCTCATCTCCTCCTTCTCAAAACCTGCAACAAGGTTGTCTATCCAGAGGTTCATGAAATAAATAATATCACAAATTATAACATAAGCATCACTACAAGAATTTCTGAATATCCTATTATTTCTTTCTTTCCAAATCAACCAGAGGATGACTTGGACCAACATAATCAAATATTTGATCACAGATGAATTCACTTATGTATTGTCTGTGGTCAAATTTATCGATAACAATATTATAAGTATATTATGAGTTGAACTTCTTTACAAAAACCTCGATTTCGATAGATACACGTCTACTAATAAAACCAAGGGCAACTAAGAACCATACAAGTGACTTCTTTTTATAGCATATGCTTTGAAAGCTTACTTGAATTTAGCTACACTAGAAAATAGTTAATTGATTGTTAATTTGAAATCATTATCATCAATAATGGTTTCTTAAAAAATTCCCTCAAACATTTTCTCATTATCATCTCCGTTATACTTGCTAATAATAAGATCCAATTTCGTGTATATTGCAGGTTCATTATCATTAATGTCTTTATTCTCTTCGTCATTTGACAATTGATTTTCATTATCCACTGCTTTATTTTTACAATCTATCGTTGGTTATGTCTCTAGAACAATTTCTTCTTCTCATTGAGTTAGCATAATTATACGTTAAATACATTGAAAAAAAGTTAGTTTCCAATGACAAAAACTAAATGAGAATAATATGGATAGCCAAAGTAAATATAATCATAACTATTAGATGTGACATAAATTAGAAAAAGGTTTTTCTCCTCCTAATTTAGTGGCAATATGTTCTAACATTACACACATGTCTGAAGAGGAACCAAGCATTTGATTTACATCACTATTGTTCCATATATCAATGTAAACGTTTTTGATAGATAGTTTTATTTTGTAGTGTAGTTGAATTAGATATTCTTCAATAAATGTTCGAAGAATCTCCTCACATATTATACATCTGAGTTCATCATATTTTATATTTTGATCCATAAAATAATGATTTATGACTATTATAGTAAGAAGATATATCTTCTTTGCTCTAGACATAGTGTTCATCATAGTGACATATCAAAAGTATTTTAGAAATATCTATATTAATAATCCTACAAATTTAAAAAAATCACATCACTTTATGTATAAATTAGAGGAAAAAGGATATAAACCATGCCACAAAGTTGAAGAATGAAGCCTTAATACATATTAAAACATAATATCTTTATAGTTAAAGATTCATGCCTTGTTATTTATTAAAATATGTCTCTCAAGTCATATATCATATATCATTACACATAAATCATGTCTCTTGTTACACAAAAAACCACATCTCTTATTATATATTAAAACACACAATCAAAATATCAAAATCATCACTCATTACACATCAAATGATGTCACTTAGTTTAAAAATTATGACTCATTACAAATGAAATCATGTCTTGATTGTTGATAAATGACAATAGAAATTATGAATATGTTAAGATTAACGTACAAGCAAAGATTCACAATATATATAGTGAAGAAATGAAAAGGCTAAGATGAAACCACATTCATATAGTAATATTTTATTGATACTCATTTTTTGATATGAAAATGAACATTTTTTATACTTCCCATCTATTTTAGTAATAATAGCCATGAACGAGGAAGAGAGCGAAGCAACGACGATGTTGTGAAAGAAGGATAACAATGATGGATGACACAAAGGGATAACAGGCACGATGGCATTGCATGGTGTGGAGGGTCGATATGCACGATGGCATTGGACGATGTAGAGGATTGCTGGTTGAGAGAAAGAGAGAGAGAGAGAGGAGTAAGGATTGTGTGTGCTTGAAGGAGGAGAAGAAAACTCTACGGAAAACAAGATAATAATGAAAAGTAAAGTTATCATTTGTTGTAGAAGAAATTTAAGTAGTTTTATCTTATTAATTTCACTTTTGAGTGGAATTATTTTGTCAATTTCTCTATTATCTTTCGCAAAAATCATATTATTCTTTATATACTCTTATATCGCAAACAAAATTTATATGTACAATAAAATTAGAAATTTACTTGTATGTGTGTACTATCACCTATTATTTGTAACCAGTTATGAAATACAATTGGTTTAACTTATCATCATTATTGCCATTACAATCACTTTGTTCTCCACCACCACTTCATGTATCATTGTTGTTGCCAACATCCCAACACCTACCAACATCTTAATATCGTCGTTATAAGTTCTGCTCCTTTGCCATCACTTTACCAACAATCGATGTTATCTCTATTATTAATATCACAACATCTTTCACTATCATCCATTATGTTGTCTTCAACAATAATTATTGTCATCTCCTCCTTTATCATCATCCATGACCATCACCATTATTCAACAATGTTGTGGTAGTTTTTTTTTCTTCTGCAAATGATAGTGAAAGGTATTCAATTTTATATTTTTTTTCTCCCACTATTTACGAGATTCGAACATAATCATGACTAACATAATCATTTACTTCTTTCATCATTGATTTCATTTTTACTATTATCCAACAATGTCATTGTGAAATCTGTAATCATTTGGTTTAGTAGTGAATCTTTTTACGTTATTATCATCAACGTTATTCGCTCCCACTGCATATAGATACAATGTATTTTTAACAAATGGTCGCGATTAAAATTTTTTGGTACCCATAAAAAAATTGATACTTCAGTAGTTATCATACACACCTCCTTTTATTAAATAGTGTATGGAAGACAACTGGACAATATGACTTTTAATTAGGATAAAATGCCTAATATATTATTTATACATCACGGACGCCCATGAACGTGTCGGTTATCACACCACACGGGGCCATGCACATCTGCTTGGACCGGCAGAAATACTAGGGTTCAAGGTTTGTCGCGGCTTTTTCTTCTTCTTGTTCGTCTTCTTCTTCTCCGCCAATGGCGCCGAACCAGACCACCAACGGCGTCGTTGCCGATAGAAGCAAGAGGCGAACAAAGGAGAAGAACCACACACCCGAGCAGAAGTTCCACCACACCCTCACCGCGTGCTCCCGCTCCAACGACCTCCCCACCGCCCTTGCGCTCTACGACGCCGCCGTTGCCTCTGGCGACCTCCACCTCTCCTCCTACCACTTCAACACCCTTCTCCACATATTCTCCACAGTCCACAATGACCCCGACTCCTCCGCAGAGAAATCCACCGTCGATGCCGCTTTCCGCGTGTTCGATCACATGGTCTCCACCGGAATCAAGCCCATCGAGGCGACGATCACTTCGATGGCACGGATTGCGGCGTCTGACGAGTCCTTGGATGGTGGAGGTAGGGCTTTTGATCTGGTGAGGAACATGGGAGAGAGATACGGGCTGTTGCCGAAGCTTAGGACGTATGGTCCTGCGTTGTTTGCATTTTGCCGGAGAGCGGAGAGTGCTGATAAGGCGTACGAGGTGGAGGAGCATATGATTGCGACGAGAGTTATGCCGGAGGAGCAGGAGCTCGCGGCTTTATTTAGAGTGAGCTCTGAGGCGGGAAGGGAGGAGAAGGTGTATGGTTATTTGCAGAAGTTGAGGAGTTGTGTAGGGTGTGTGGATCCATCAACAGCGGAGATTGTGGAACGTTGGTTTCGGAGTGGAGTTGCGGCGGAGGTCGGGATGGAGAATTGGGATGTCAGGAAGGTCAAAGATGCGATTTTGATGAATGGGGGCGGTTGGCATGGGGAGGGCTGGCTTGGGAAGGGGAAGTGGAGTGTGAGTAGATCGAAGATTGGATTGGAGGGGTGTTGCTGTTGTTGTGCGGAGCGGTTGGCTTGTGTGGATATTGGTGGCATGGAGACAGAGAAGTTTGCAGAGTCTGTAGCATCGCTTGCTATGGAGAGAGAAGTGGTATCCAACTTCAGAAACTTTCAGGTAATAATGTTGCCCCGTTCCTTTGTTAGTGAATTTGTTTTTTGTTTCTTTGTTAGTGAATTTGTTTTTTGTTTCTTTGTTGTGTAGAGCCGTAGAGGGCAATATTTGCTCTTGGGTATTTGCAAATGTATGCATCAAAACTTTCATAGAGCAGACAAACATATACATCATGAATTTGATCAACGTGAAGAATTTATTTACGAATGTTGAATTGTTACTTGAACTGTTAATCCACCTTTTTGAGATATACTTTACTTGAAAGGTTGTTGTCAAGAGTTCAAACGATTTTTTACTTGATATCATCAAAACCTCTTTTTTATATCACAAAACTTATTGATAAAGGCATGAAGCTTGACATTAGAAACAACCAACTAATCGTAGTTCAAGACTAATAACAGACATTCACATCTATATAACTGATGTCCAAGGCTTTGGTTCATAATAATCAATTTGGACTCAGTTTATTAGATTGTATCTTTTGGGGTTCAGATGTTTTACGTCGTTTAAGAGTAGCAAAAAATATGTTAAAATTTGCTTGTGTAGTTAAATTTATACATAATTCTTAAGCCATCGAATTTCTTCTAATATATCAGACAATATAATCATATCGTTAAAGTCTAACAATCTCAGAAGTTCTCTTTAGGACTGGCTAGGTAGTCATGCTGATTATAATGCAATAATCGATGGTGCAAATGTTGGATATTACCAACAAAACTTTGCAGACGGTGGATTCTGTCTATCCCAGGTGTGTATATTGTTTGGATCCTACCTAATGCTAATTATGTGTTTTAGCATCTTATATGGCAATCAATAGTTTGTTACATGCTGATATAGCTTACACATGGTTTTTTTTTTCACGATTCAGCTTGAAAATGTTGTTGAAGAATTCAAAAGAAGCCAGGGAAAGATTCCACTTGTTATTTTGCATAATAAGCGCCTTTCAACACTCATGGAGAACCCTTCATACAGGCAAGTGCTTGAAGATTGGCGAACTCAGGGAGCACTTTATGCAACACCAAATGGATCAAATGATGACTGGTATGTGAATGCATGTTTCCATGTTCATGAGTCTCATGTCAATCTTGATTAGAAATTGCCTTGTAGCATTAGGGACAAATTTATGTTAGCAAAACTAACGTACAAGAAAACATGAGATAATTTGATCTTAACGTCAATTTTGCCTGTTAATGTGCAAGTCAACTTTTGATGCTTCAGTTGTTGTTCTCTTGGTCATATGGATTGTGCATTGAAATAGTGGACTTGTCTGAAAGAACCAAATTCTTCTCTTAAAACATGATAACTGACCTCAGCATTAGTGCTGTCACTAGTCTGTTTTTTAATTATTTCTCAGTTATTATTGTTTATGATTGTGTCTGTCATGTTTCTCTTAATTTTTTTACTGAAGGTTCAATGTAAAGCTGAGTGCATTTTCCTTCCATCTGTGCATGTCATTTAGTTGGTGCAACCAAGGAATGATGGTCTTCTCTCTCTAGAAATAAAGAAATGACAGTCCTAATTTCTTTCCCAGGTATTGGCTTTATGCTGCTGTAAAACTCAAATGTCTGCTTGTGACAAATGATGAAATGAGAGATCACATTTTTGAACTACTGGGCAGGAACTTTTTCCCCAAGTGGAAGGAGAGACATCAGGTATGTATATTACGAAAAACATCTTAATGGTTTCATTCTGATGTTATTGGTGATATGAATAGAAAGTACATTTTTTATAAACTCGTAAATGATTTATATCTGGAGGTTAGAATTTTCCTTTAGACTTGGCATTAGGTTAGAGTCTAATATTAAATAAATTAGGAAACAACACATCTTCTTGATACATGTTCACAAAATATAGATTTGTGCTCTACTGACATAGCAATTTACTTATTATACGAGCAATTCAACAAACAACATCGTGGAAGAGAATGAAAAGGTTTTGTTATTGAGCACATAGTTACATATATATAGGGTTTATGAGATACCCTAGACTAAATAAATATCCAATAACCCAACTAACCCATATAATTCACATGTAACACAACTCTTTTAACACTTTTCCTCAAACTGAAGCATATATATCTATCATGTTCAGTTTATTACACAAGTACTCAAACACCCTTACACTCAGGCATTTGGCAAAGATATCGACTAATTGCTTAAATGACTGGGTATATGGTGTAGAAATAACACCTATCATCATCATGTCTCTTACATAATAACAATCAACCCTTATATGCTTAGTGCATTCATGGAAAGTAGGATAATTTGCAATAAATATAGCGTCTTGATTATCACAATGCATAGGTATGCGTGTCTCGATTGGGAACCCAAGATCCAGCAGAAGTGACTTGATTTACATCACTTCATAAGTTGTTTGTGCCATAGATTTATATTCTACTTCTGCGCTGGATCTCAACTATTTCTTGTTACGTTACGTGATAAGATTTTCTCCTACATATATGTCGTATTCTGAAGTAGACTTCCTGTCTTTTCTGTCACCAGCATATCATGAGTTTGAATAGGTCTCCATTTTAAGATGACCGTTCCTCCTGTCCCTGATCAGTTGTTTGTACTAATCAAGATCCTTTAACAGTTCTGAAGTAGTGTTCCAAAAAGTGTGGTGTCTACTAAATAGGAGTATTCTTTAGCTTACACCCTAAAAGTCCTGTTTATTAGAGAAGATCAAGAACATATTTTCTCTAGGATAGCATCATTCTCTTCTTTGTATAGGTAAACTCAATACCTATAAAGTACTGTAGCTTGTCTATATCTTTAGTGACAAAATGTGTCCTAAGGTACTCCTTTATCTCTTTAATGCTTGTCGAATCACTGTTTGTCACTAATATATCATTAACATAGACTGTCATCAATATACATCCTGATAGTCTTCCTATAGAAGATAGAGTGATCAACAATACATATCTAAAATCCACCTGCCATAGTCATCTGATTGAATATTTCAAATGAAGCTTGAGATTCTGTTTCAAGCCATAAATAGCCTTCTTTAATATGCATACTTTATCTCTATCTTTCTTGGAGGTTGTTTCATAAACACAGAGTTGGCTAAATCATCGTATAAGAAGGTATTTTTCACATTTAATTGGTAAAGCTCCCAGAATGATTGAGAGCAATGGACAATAGCATCCTAATAGAGTTGAGGCAGGTAATAGGTGAAAAGGTCTCTACATAATCTACTCTATTAGTCTGGGTGAAAAGCTACCAGTATAGCTTTATATCTGTCAATAGTGTCATCTGCCTTGTACTTGACTGTATAAACCAAATTGCAAGTAACTACATTAGCTTCAACAGGACAGGTCACTAGCTCTCAAGTACCATGAGTTGTCAATGTAGCAATCTCTTTATTCATGGCTGTCTTCCATTGAAGAAGTAATAGTGCCTAGGAATAAAGCAAAGCTACAGAACAAGTGGTGAAGTGAGTCATAAGAAACGAAATTAGAAATTGGATGAGTAGTGAAAGACTGGGTAGCTGTATAAAGTACAATTGGAAGATCAACTTAAGTAAGAGGTTGATCTGCATCCAAGGAGGACGATGATTCTATTGGTGGAGGCACTTGTGGTTTCTGGCGGTGATGATACACCTAGAAAGGAGGATAGATTTCTTTTTGGATTGTAGATGATTCATTGTCACCTGTGGCAGGTAGCTTAATAGTAGACGGGAAAGGCAGACACTCAACATCAGCTATAACACTATCAAAGAAACTTGTAGACTCAAAGAATATGACATCAGTAGACAAAATATCATTTAGTGGAAGGATGAAAACATAGATAACCCTATTGAGTTAAAGAATAACCAACAAAAATACATTTGATGGACCTGAGAGACAATTTATCAACTCCAGAAGAGAGATCTTAAACAAAAGCAAGGCACCCAAAAATTCGAGGGATTAAATGAAAAAATCAGCATCTGGTTGAAGACGTCGATCTCCTCCTAAAGGAGTGGAAGGCATCTTATTTATCAAATACATAGCATTAAGGACAGTATTTGACCAAAGATATTTTGAAACACGCATGTGTAACATGATAGTGTGTGTGACATCCAATATATGTTTATGTTTATGCTCAAAAATCTTATTTTATTGAGAGGTGTGAGGATAAGTGGTTTGATGGATAATTCTTAAAGATGCATAATGCAACTGAACATTGGATTGCAAAAATTCAAGAGCATTATCTGTACGTAGACATTTTGAAGTAATATCAAATTAATTTTTTATTTTTACAATAAAAGTTTTGAGTACATAAAAAATGTAGCTACGATCTTTAAGTAGGTATACCTAAGACACACATGAGAAATCATCAATAAAAACAATGCAACACTGAGGACCATACACTGATGGAATTCTGGCAGGACCTTAGATATCACAATAGACTAACTCAAATAGACTTTAACTTGAAATAAGATATAGACGTTTAAAGGAAGTACGATGGTGCTTACCTAATTGACAAGACTCACAATAAAAAGAGAGACTGAGACTCATGACACAGCTTGTTGCAACTTTTAATATGATAGATGACCTAACTAGTAGTGTCACATTGTGGATGGCTCAGAGATAGACGCAACAAAAGCTAATCCAAGTAGTATATTATCCTTGATCAGTAGATACACTACATTGCCCCATTCATGGTCCAAATCAACTCTTCTCTCTATCTGTAAATATTGAAAGATGCAATGAAAAGGAAAGAAGGTTACATAATAAAGTAATTATTTTGTAATAGTACTAATGAAAAGGAGATTAACAGAGAAATGAGGTACATAAAGGACTTTTTCTAGCTAGAGTTGAGAAGAGGTCTGCACAATTCCTTATTGGACAATATCGATCATCGATAATAGCCACAGAATGAATATCTAAAAATTGAGATAAATGTGTAAAAAGATTTTTTGTATTGACATATGGGAGGAGGTACTTAGTAAATGATCTAAAGGGTATTCTTAGAGGCTAGAAGGGCATTAGTATCTAAAGAGCCAGTATGAGAGACAGTGGCGGTGAAGTATGTGACCTTTAGCTGTAGAAATCATTTATAGTTGAGATATGGTAATAGTTTGCTCGTCGCTGGTGGAGGTGGTAGGTGAAGACTCTGTGGTGATATTTGCTGTAGATGGTTGATCAATCACATCCAAGCATTTTCCGACCCTATGGCTCATCTGTCTGCAATATGTGCAACGGGGAAGTCTTCTGTTCTCTGTGCGACCACAGCCTTTCCCTTGGGAGTTACTACGCCCTCTACCTTGTGTAACTGTTGTGGTTGATGAATTTGACTGGAGTAAGTATGACTGTGAAAATACGTAAGACCTTGGCAAAAGTGTTATGTAAATTAGGGACACTGTCAACATCAAGGATGTGTCCTCGAATTTGAGAGCTAAGATATGAATTTAGACTAAATAAGTATATGACAATAGCTAACTTTTCTCAGTACTGTCTCATCTGAGCAATATCTTTAGTCAATGGGTAATAAATTTCAAGTTCATCAAGTAAGACTTGTAGAAGTGTAAAGTGTTCTTGAACTGATCGATCACCCTAAGTAAAGTGAGCAAGTGCTCATTCACTTTGAAGACTCTGTATATATTTTTCTCATGATCGTATGTGAGACGTAACGCATCCGAGGTCTTCTTCGTTGGTCGCAATTTCATGATATCCCATGCAACAGAAGGTTCCATACTATTCATCAATTAAGACACTAGTGTAGAGTTATCAATGTATTAGTCCTCATATGTGGCATCTTTGTTATCTGGTGGTGGCTTTGTAAGATGTTTTAACTTGTGATGTACTGCAATAAATGTTTCAAAGCTTTGCACCCAAAGAAGATAGTTTTTACCATTAAGTTTTTATGATGTCCTACTAATAATTTTTATCAATGACTCTCGAAATGCCATGACAAGGATGTTAAGGGCAAGACTAGATCTGAAATACCAACAAAACAATCGGACTATTGCATCGGCATGTGGGGACGTGATAGATCTACGCATTTGAAACGACGTAAACCCAGATGGTCGTCTACAACATGAATTTAAACAACAATGAGACGATCAACATCACTGTTTGGACATGGAAAAAAGGAGGAAGCCTCTTGATGGATTGGAGGAGGTTGTCAGCAGTAAAAGAGAGGCCTAGGAGGGTTGTCGTCGGTGGAGGAAGGCCTTGTAAGGGTCGACGACATCGATAGAAGCCCTTGTGAGGGTTGTCAACATCAGTGGAGGGCTTATGGCATCACTAGAAGGTCTTGTGTGGACAGATGGCGTTGGTTAGCGGCCCTAAATGGGTTATCGGCAACAGTTGGCAGTCTTGGAGGCTTGTTTGATGGTAAAAAGTTGGTTTCGAAGGTGTGCTGGTGTCGGAGATGGATGGGAAGGATGGGTGTCAACGTCTAGGGTTGGGTGGTGGCTAGAGTTTGACCTGGAGTTGTGACACCATGTGAAAGAAAATGAAAAAGTTCTATTATTGAGCACCTAGTTACATGTATATAGGATTTATGAGATACGTTAGACTAAATGTATATCTAATAACTCAACTAACTCACATAACTCTAATGTAACGCAACTCTTCTAACAAACATTGTGGATGTTATGCTGGCCTTTTTCATCTTTTTCAAAAGGTGAATAGGAGTTCTTGATTAAGCTAGCTAATTAAATCTGTCTGGTGTGCCTCATTGGTAAAATTGAGCTGTCCTAACTTTGAACTCCTTTTGTAGTCTTCTTTGCTTTAGTTTAATATCAGCCATTTCTCTATTAACCGACCATTATGGAATGGAAAATGGATCTTACATCTTTGAACTCACTATGCCATATGGTCTTACTGTTTTATTTTATTTCTAAAGTGAATATGGTAACTGACCAAATAAAGTTTTTCCTTTTATGAGCTTAAAGCATCCTCATGTTACCTCATGTTGCCCCAATATACATACTCTTGTATAATCTCTTGAAACTTGAGAGAGCGGTATGATTTCCCTTCTTCTTCTTTTTGCGAATTGAAACGAACTCAATGCCTCCTGCAGGTCAGATATACTTTTCTCAAAGCTTTGTTAAAGCTTGAGATGCCTCATCCATACTCTACCGTAATTCAGGTATGTCTTCTTTTTTACTGAAAACTTTCTATGTGGTCTTTTTGTTACAGAATTAAGAACTGTAATGTTGATTAACTCTCTTGTTACAACTTTCAATCTTATACCTGTATATAAAGTAGTTATTTAGTGGGTCTGATGCATAGAAATTTTGTAGATACGACCGATCACCCCAATCACAAGGTGACACTTGTACATGAGTAGTGATTAGTCACTTTAGTGGGCAAGTTTGATACTTGTGATGCATCATGGTCAGCTGGACCTACAAGATTTATATAGTCCGACTATTTGAATAATTTTTTGATGTGATATATGCCTTGTGCAGTAGCATGTTTATTTGTTTAATTTATTCCTCCTGCTCTGCACTGCATGTACCTTTTTGTGTTGCATTGCCCTCAGGCCTAAGGTCACTGCCATGACTTGTTCTTGTACACTTCCACCACTCCATGCCAGTAGGTTTACAATGCTGGTTACTGGTTCGAGACATGTTTTTGTGATCGTCTAGTTCCAATGTCATCTTCACTTCATTCATACTGCTTTAATCGGCTACCTGTCTTGCATCGTCTTACTTTGGTTTCTGAAACAAATTATTGGCTAGATTTGGTTGATCATTATGGTTATTTTGTTCAAATCTTTAAAGGATTCTTCATCCAATTATTCTTGCCTTTTTTTGTTTCCTCTCCTTAGCTCCCCCCTGAATCTGCAGTGTTCTTGTGAACATGGATGTTTTTGGTCATCTCTTGACCTTGATGGTTTCTATTTTAGGACACTCCTTTTTGTCTATTTCATTTTTGCTGCCCAATAATCAAGAAAGAATATTTTTTGGATTCCACACTTTGTATTCTGTGATCGTACTTTGTACAAAATTCCTATTCATTTTTTAATATAGTTACTATTTCATGAATGTGCAGGAATCAGAGAAGGGATCATGGCATGTGCCATTAGACGAAAATTGTGAAGAGAGATTAAGAACATGGGTGTGTATAAAAAGATATCAGTTAAAACAAGATTCTGATAGAGCGGAGCAGTTTCTCTCACACCAAGTGGATGATTTTAGAACTATTTCCTTGGGAAAAAGAAAAGACAGGTCTTACTCTCGTTGCTGACTATTACTTGAATAGAAGCAAGCTGCAAGCTGTTTACGCAGGTGTAAAATTTTTGACATTTTTTGGTAGTAATTTGTGATTGCGGCTCCCTCATTATTTATCATTGGCAAAAAACAATTGTAAAAGGGTCATAACTATCATAAATCCATAACTTAAAATCAGCTCTTTTTTCTAAGATTGATCTGCATGCCTCTTTCATTTATAAAATTGATCATATCCACAATAATAATGCATTTGCTACTAATTGTCTGATTAGTTAAAATTTGCAATTTTCCCATTCTTGATTTTTAATGATAGTACACAGCAACAATGCGTTAATCCGTTCATACAAATTGAAGTTTCTGCACGGTATCGGCAATTCTGTGCTGTATTGGTATTATTTTTTTGTTCTTTAATGCAATAAATTTCATGCTGTCAATAAACGTGGCCACTGGGAAGCTTATACTGTCTGGAGATCCGTCAGACGAATACCTACTTGTATGTGTTGTCTGTGAAGTTTACAGGTGAGTCCCTTGAAAATATTTGAGTATTTGTTTTCCTTATGAAACTGCTTAATGTGCTGGAGTGTGCGGATTAATATATTTAGTTCCATTTTCACAGAACCCACTGAGTTTATTTTTTGCATATCATTTTTTTTTTCTTCTGAGGGAGATCAATACATACGATTTGGAAGTGAATTTTTCATATAGACGTACGGTTCAATGTTTCTCCTACAGTGACATGAAATGATTGAAGAAATATCGACAATATGAGTAATGAGTCCATATTCAGTGACATGAAATGTTTGATTAGATATTGTATTTCCGATATGACTCTAGCAGAAACCTTGTTGGAGATGGAGTTGCCAACGATCAGCACGTCTGGTTGGAGATCAATGAGGACTTGATGAATTTGATTGGACACAAGAAACAACGGTGTCTGGCCATCAAACACCATTGAGCATCGAAAATTATTGTGTCAGTGTGCATGTATACTCTATAAAACGTTAATTTTAATCAATTTGATTGCAAGTAATTACGTTTCCAACAATCTATTTATGGTCAACTCATAGAGATATACGGCATGAGTTGTATCGATCATGGAAACAAAGCTAACTCAAAAGTCTGATGTTATCACGTGATCAAACAGTTACATAAGAATGGTGTTGCATTTAGAAACACAAATAAATAATATAATCTAACATTTTTTTGTAGGACTGTAAGTGAATCAAGTATCATTCGTTAACTCGATCTAATCTGATCTATTTGGAATGAATTAGGATAGAAATTTTATATACTCATTGATCGATTAATTCGTCACTCTTTAATCCATTAATTCAATAGATTAGGGTTCAATTAGTACACAATAGGTAACATGTTAATTCGAAGATAACTTAATAAATTTACACAAACTTTAACTCAACATAAATATGTAAACCCAAACCATTATGGCCTCATCATTCTTCCTCAGTCTTCAGCTCTAAGTCCACCCTTTAGGCTTCCATAGTCCTTTCCTGTCTTTTGCAACTACAACGATGTTGAAGGCATCAAAGGAGAAGAAGCAACCCACTCCCTCCCTCCACTTGTCCTATATTATGGTTTTCCTCTATCTCCACCACTACCTCTTTCTACCTGGTTCTTTGGTTTCCTTGTTGTAGCGATTGTTTCAATTTTGTTGGTTTTGCAGATAATATTGGAGGCGATTTCATTGCTAAATGTGAGGTTTAGGTTAAGCCAGTCAGCAATAATGTAATATCTAGGGGAGAAGTATAAGACCCACCTCCCATCCAAATTCCGAAAGATGTACAACGTCCAGTTGAAGTGCTTCACCAAGTCAGAGAAGCTATTCAAGGTTAATAACTCTGACAAGCTCTCCACCCCTGCCACGAAGAAATCCACCACCAACATGATGGTTGCTGCTACTGCTTTACAAAAGAAGGTGACTGCCTCATCTGTTGCTACCAAGAAGGTTGTGAAGGAGAAGAAACCCAAGATTGAGGAGAAGACGAAGGCAAAGAAGAAGGTGATGTCGTCACCTTTAAGGTGAAGGACAAAGAGAAGAAGAAAGCACTGAAGCCTAAGGTGAAGGCCACGTCGAAGAAGACTAAGTCATTGAAGCCCGTGAAGATGACCCTGATGAAGAAGAGGGTAGTGAAGTCAATCAAGTTGCTGGGCAAATCGATGATAGCCAAGAAGTTAAAGAAATGATTGGGTTCCAGTAATTATTTCATTTTGTTCTTACTTAAAGTGTGGACTTAAATTCCCGACTTTACCCAACAAATCAAAGAATAATGTATAGTTTAATGCATCTTAGATGATGACCTTTTTTACCATTTCCTAGGACAAGAACCATTATTGCCAGAACAATTATGTGATACATTTACGATGTTTATCTTAAACACAAGTTTGACACCATTTAGGAGGGAGTTGAATTAGGAAATTTTACATAATTGCATTCATCGTCTCAACTTAACAAAAAGTTAAATTTGAAACAAACTTATTTCACATGGAGCTTCGCTGATGAGATTTTGAAGAGATTAAGAAATCCGTCGCTTAAGAAGTTCCTCGAAAATCATTTTGTACAATGTTATGAGAAAATATAAATTTCATAAAAACATCAATTACCAAAATCATTTCCAAGTACTACCATAATCCTAGCAGATTTGGATTTGTCATATTTGCTTTGATAAAAGAGAAGTCATTTTTTATTATATTTCACACGGATAATCTAAAATTATTTTTTTTTCACCTTTTTAATGCAAAATGATACCAACTTTTCATATTAACTACCTAACAAACAAATCTTAACAATCACTTATTGCAGGCTTGCACATTTTATGGTTCAAACTCCCCACCAGCATGACACCATCCAGATAAATAAAGAATAGCTACTTCCACATGTCTTCTGTTTTAAAAAAAAGGGGGAAAAATAAATTTATATGTCATCTCTCATGGACCAACTAAGCTAGAAAACTGATTAAGATAAAAATATATAATTACAATTAATTTTTTTTTAAGATCAGACTACAAACAAAATCTAATTGGACGTTCCCAGATAAAATTACAAGAGCCAGCGCAAGGGTATAAAAGATTCCCCAATGTGGGAATCTTCTCGATGGTATCTTCTCTTAATCTCTTTTCTCCCTCGCCCCAATTTTCTCCCTTGCAAAACCCCGCCATCCTCTCTCTCTCTCTCTCTCGCCACCCCCCCCTTCTCTTCTTGCGAGGTGAAGAATTCGAGCAGAGCTGGCGATGGAAGTGGTGAATTCGTCTGTGAATTTCGCTCTGTCTCGCGTCTGGGGGTTGAATTCAGGAAGAAAGCGATGGACTCGTTGCGCTTGTCCGCCTCGTGCCGTTTGTACGAGCCCGCACGTCGTTGCCCGGAATTAGGGTTTCCTTCTACTTCTCTCGTCCTCACAGGTTCCTGTTTGAGCTTCTTCTCGTGTTTGTATTCTTGATTGTTGTTTTTGTTGTTCAACTGCTATGGTTTGTGCAATGTGGAATTGCATTTTGTTTTCGAGTGCTCTACTGTGTTCAGGTATAAAAGAAATTGTTGATTGTGTCCGTTTTGCGAGGTTATAGGCGTGGGATTGGAAGAAATTAGGGTTTCTTGGTTTTTAATGTCTTGATTTTGGAGTCGTTCTTGTTCTTGTGGCTTGCATTTGGACTTCTGAGTGCTTAGTTCTGTGATTTGAAATGACTGGAAGAGAATTGACGGTGAGGAAGACTGGGACTTTCAATCTGCGGGAGGAGTCGGCCAAGGCGAAACTCCGTGATGTTTGGAGCAGAGGGCATATGTGCGTGGAGCTGAGAGATGTGCCCAAAAGAAAGACGGGCAAAAGAATCATATTCTTCTGCACGCTGTGCCTTTGCAGGTGTTTTAGTGATGATGTGTTGGATGCTCATCTTCAGGGCAATCTCCATAGGAGGAGGCGTGAGTATGCTAAGTCTACTCTTTTTCAGGATGTTCCTTGGCCTTTTAACGATGGACTTCACTTCTTCTTTCATCATCCTGAGAAGGTAGAGCAATTGTCGCACCCTAAACTGCTTTCTATTGTTGATGCTGCTAGTGACCTTGAAGTAGCTTCGAATTGCCCAAACTTTGCTGGTAACAGGAATCTTGAAATTGTTGTGAGTGGGAACGACTATGTTTTGCCCTTAAGTTCTGATGGCAAAAGTGCTAATCACAACCAGTTGATTAATGGTGTTCTTGTGGAAGGACGAATTTCTGATCTGGAGATTCAGCATATGGGGTCAGGTTGCATTTCTGCTAGATTTTGTCAAAATGATGAAGTTGGCAACAAGATGGGAAGAATATGGTGTGCTTGGCTTGGTGAAGGGAACATCGATGACCAGGATGACTTTTCAAGGATCCCCAGTAGTGATTTTGCTATAGTTAACTTCTCTTATGCATGTGGCTTAGGAAGAAGAAGAACAACATATGAATCAAATCTCCTCTCATTAACTGGTTCTTACATTGATTCTGAAGATGCCGTTAGCCCAAGAAAGAAAAGAAAATGTTTCTCTGACCCTGAAGATACTACTGGATGTTTGACAGAAGAAGGTGATTCCTCATGTGAAGATGGTCCTGATTCAACTGGTATTGCTGTTGAGACAGAAGTATCAAAAGATGACAGTCAGTGCCATGTTCCGAGATTCATTTCCAGCAAGTCTATGAGGCAAGAGTTAAGAAGGCAGAAATGCTTGGCAGCGGAAAAAACTTGTGACATATGTCAGCATCCTATGCTTCCTGGTAAAGATGCGGCTGTCCTGCTGAATGCCAAAACTGGAAACCTTGCCTGCAGTAGTAGAAATACAAATGGGGTAATTATTTGAGCCCATGAGATCTTTTGTTTATTACAGTAGCATTTTTATTTACATTTAGTATCTGTTGGTTATAAATTTCAATATCATCTGAACATGCAGGCATTTCATTCATTCCATATCTCATGTCTTATACACTGGATCCTTGTTTGTGAGTCTGAATTACAATGCGGAAAGGCAACAAAAGCAAAAAGACCCCGAGGGAGAAAGGGCAAAATAGCTTTAAAACAACACATTTCTTCTATACTTTGTCCAGAATGTCAGGGAACTGGTATAAATATTAACGGAGGGAAGCTGGAGAGCCCAACTATATCTCTTGACACGGTCAGTACTTACTGCTAGTCCTCCCCTTTGATTCTTTGAGTATGCCTTTCCAATCATGCAAGATTTCTACAACAAGTTTCGTAGTATCCTCTTGACTGTTCTACAAATCTGTCTGACTAATGCATTAATTAACCAAGATCATCATGCTCACATTGCTATTGCAATGTAGGTTTTTTTATTGAATGTTGAAGCATAAAGGAACAATTGGATATCAATAGCATATGCCAAATAGCTAAGTCAAACATGTCATAGCCAAGAGATATTGTAAATGTCAAAAGACCTGATAAGTTAGATGATAGGCTATTTGTAGTTATATGGGTTATTGGATATCCATATAATCTTTCTTTTACTAATATCTATATATTCATTTGTATCTCTTTAGTGACAATAGAGATTTTGATTATCCTTTAACATAATATTAGGAGCCTAACCTTAATTCCTCCACCCTCTTCTTTCTTGTGCCGTTGGCTCTCTCTTTTTTTCTTTCTTTTTGGTCCTATGTCGTCAGTCCTTTCTTCCTCTTTTTCTTGCATCGTCGGCTTTATGGGCTTTCGCTGTCGACTTCGTCGTTTCTTATAGGCACCATCGGCCCCTCCTCTGCCAGTGGTTGCCCCTCTTTCCTCAATTGACATTTCCTCTCTCCTTTGTTGGCTCTTCTTTTCCCTTTTGGCGGCTCTTACAGCCTCTATTGGTCTGTTAGGGATGCTTGTATAGGCCATGTATTTCTGTCCATCTATCGTGGGGCTTTTGTGTTTTGCCTCGTATGTACCTATTTTCTATCAATTGTTGTCTGGTTACATGTTGAGACTAGTTTCTTGGTTGGTAACTTGGTGTGCTTCGGTTACTACACGTTCTGCTTGTGTAGTAGTATTTGTACTCTGTCATGCCTTCTAGCTCCATGTACATCCCATTTGATCCATCCCATGATTCCTAAGTCCGAAATCTGAGTAGTACAACTGTGAAATTCAATGATAAAAATTATCTTCTCTGGGTCAAAGTATTTACGGTATTTCTTGGGACACATAGGTATTTGAAACACATTATAGAGGATCCTCCCTCTCTAAAGGATTCCAACTATGAAGATTGGTTTACTATCGATTGTGGTGTTATTTCATGACTTGTTAATAGCATGGAGGAGAATATGACTTTGGATGTCGTGTTTCTCACCATTGCTAAAAGGATATGGGACACCCTTAATGGGACATATGGTCATGTCAAAAATATTTCCTGGGTGTTTGAGATTTATGAACAGTTCTTCTCTTTACAATAACGTGATCGTACTGTTCAGGAATTGTATACATTTTTTCATGTTTTGATTAATGGATTGGATACTCGAACAACTTTGTGAGAGTACTGTAAGAATTTGGTTGTGGCAAAGCTTTTGTCAGCTCTTTATCTAGAGATTGCATCTCAGGTTTGTGGTTAAGTGTGTAGTTTTGAGATAGTTCTTTCGCTCTCTTCTACGTTTGGTTGGGTTTTTCATATTTCTATAGGGACATTATCTCTTCCAGATCAAATGGTCTTAATTAGTTTTACTTGTGGTCGTGGTCGTGGTCGTGGTCGGAGACATGGCTAAGGATGCTACTCAGGGGGAGGTCACACTGTTAGGAAGTGTGATCATTGTGGCTGTCAAAATCACACTTTTGACAAATACAGGGGTAAGTTTGGCAAACTAGAATGGACGTAGAATGCTACAATAGGTGCTTCCAGTAATATTAAGGCCATTCCATAGGTATTAATGCTCCTACAGTCTCTAAGGATAGTTCTTGGATTATAGATTCTGAACATCCATTTATTTGTTTGGTAATTGAGATCTCTTCACAGATTTGTCTCATTTGTTGAATCTTTGTTCAATTTTTATTGTAGATAGTAGGTTATGTTTGGTTGTTGGTGAAGGAGTTGTCCATGTCTCTTCATGTCTTCCTCTTGTCAAAGTTCTATAAATTCTTGATTTTTCTGCTAAATTACTGTCCATTAGTATTATTACTAAAACCTTATCATGTTCAGTTACCTTTTTCCCTTATCACTGCATTTTTCAGGATCTAACGTTGAGGAAGAAGATTGGTTTGGACTGTGAATCTGGTTGTGGACTGTATTTGCTTGTTTGTGATGTGGTTTGTAGTGGTGTATTGTCTTCTCTTTTTATGCAGAAGTCGTCTTTCACTTGACATTATCAACTTGGTTATCCTTTTTTTCGTAAGTTTTAACAAGTGTTACCGTAGATGTCAGTTGAGTCTTTCGATTCTTAGTCGTGTTAGTTCGGTAAGTATTATCGTATTACCTATTATCGTCCGTTTAGGATTGTCAGTGATAATCTTTTTCATTTGATTCATTTAGATGTTTGGGGTCCTTATTGTGTTGCATTTGTTTTTGGTTTTCGATATTATATCATATTTATTGCTGATTATTCTCGAATGTTTTGGGTATACTTGTTGAAAGACCATACTCATGTACTTGATATAATCAAAATTTTTTCAATGAAATAAAAACTCAATTTTTTACAACTTTAAAGATTTTTTGTATTGATAATACATTAGAATTTGTTTAGAGTGAGATTCATAATTTTTGCACCTCGTTGGGTAGTTTGCATCAAACCACTTGTCCTCGTAAATCCCAACACAATGAAATTGTTGAAAGAAAACATTGTCATATTTTAGATGTCATTCACACTTTTATGATTCAAATGAATGTGCTAAAACCTCTTTGGTTTGATGCTGTTATCACGACATCTTATCTCGTGAATAGGATGCCATCGTCTGCCTTGTTTGGTGTAATTTCATTTTGTTGTTTATGTCCTGATGACACTTTGTTTCATTTGTCTTGTGTTTTTGGGTGTACTTGTTATATTCAAAATCTTTTTCATGAACTTGACAAACTATCACTTAAGTTTGTTAAATGTATATTCTTGGGACACTCTTGGACTTAGAAAGGACATTGTTGTTTTAATCTTATTACTCGACGTTGTATTTTATAGCAGATGTTACATTTAGTGAGTCTACATCATTTTTTGGGCCATCATCCACCTCTGAGTCTCTTGTTATGGTCCTTCTACCCATTGTTGTTGATGATTCCATTTCTTATGCTATTGATAGTATTATTGTGGCTTTAACTTGTCTATTATAGGTTTATTCTCGTTGTACACAGCAAACACCTCCACATTCATTGCCACATGATTCCTTTTCCATGCTAGTAGGTTCAGTTTCCTCTGATTTAAACATTTTCATTTCTCTTTGTTGAGGTAAGCGATTTGTACATCTTATTTCTTATTTTATTTGTTATAATTGTTTTTGTCCCATCTTCGTTAGTTTGTGTTGTCTATCTCTTCTGTGTTTATCGTCAGGAACTATAAAAAGGTTATTACCATTCTAGTGTGGAAGGTTGTCATGGAGGAGGAAATACAGGCGTTGAGGTCATGCAGTACATGGATTGTGGTTCCTTGTCCAATTAATGCTTTAGTTATTTGTTGTAAATGGGTTTATACCATCAAGTACACATCAAATGATTCAGTGGATCGATACAAAACATAGTTGGTGCAACGTGGATTTACATAGACAATTTGTGTTGATTATACTAAGATCTTTTCTCCTGTGGTCTAACTGCATTTCATTTGTATATTGCTTTCCATTATTATAAATCATTTTTGGGTAGTGCACTAACTTGATATAAAAAAACACTTTCCTCTATGATGATCTTAAGGACCATGTTTTAATGGAGCAACCACTAGGCTTTGTTCTTTAAAGGGAGGATACTATTTGTCATGTCAGAAAGGTGATTTACGATCTTAAACAGAGTCTCAAAATATGGTTTAACAAATTCAATAGTATTGTTATGACAATAGGTTTCAAACATGTGCAGTTAATTATTTTCTGTTTACCAAGAGATACATCACCAAAAGTGTTGTTTTACCTGTATATGTTGATGATATTCTTTTGATCAGTAGTAATACAACAAGAATCATAAAGACGAAGGAGTGTTTGAGGAAACATTTTGTTGCAAAAGATATTGGCAAGTCTATATACTTTCTTGGTATAGAGTTCGCTTATGATAACTATAAGATGGTGTTATAGAAATATGTTCTTGATCTTCTTCAAGAACGGAACTCTTAGGCTGTAAATCAGAAAACACATGTATTGATGAGAATCTTGATTTTTGGAATAGCTCGTTTGAATTAATTAAAGATGTTGAACGATATAGGAGGCTCATTAGAAGTTGATTTACTTGATTGTCGCTCGTTCAAGCATATACAGGTGGACTTCTTAGTCAGTATATGCATGAACCTTAGATGATACATTGGAAAGAGGTATTACATGTACTGACATACATTAAGGGAACACCTGGAAAAGATCTTATTTACTAAAAGCATAGACATCTTAAAATTGAAGTCTACTTTGATTTTAGTTATACAGGAGACAAGGGGGACAGAAAATCTACATCAAGTTATTATATCTATATTAGTGGAAATCTGATTACGTAGAGAAGTAAAAAGCAGAATGCGATGTTCAGATTCATGGTACAAACTACATGTGACATGATTTGACTTAAGTGTCTTCTAATAGAGTTAGGTGTACCAGTTTAAACTCTTATGTTTGTGCATTGTGATAATCAAATAACATAGTTATCATTGGCGCAAAGGCACCATGGCGATGAGCCAAGGCACCTTGGGTGCCTAGGCGGTGCCTAAATAGTAATAAAAATACAATTTTTACATTTTTTTAGATTTTTTTAATATATATATAAAGATATTTAGAATTCATAATGCATTAAGAAATTAATATATCAATTTTTAAAATTAAACAAGCTCAACAAAAACAATTAGTTAATAAAAAATAATAATAACTAAGTCAATAACAATAACAATAACAATCTTAACAATAATAAGTCAAATCATCAATAACAAATAAAAATAACTAAGAAAAACTATATAATAGTCATCAAGAGTCAATGTTTGACGATGAAAAACTAAATAATAGTCATTAGGCTTATTTAGTTTAAGACGTGTCCAAAAAAAATTACGTTAAGGCATCTAGGCACCTTAATCCTTGATGGCACCTTGACGTCATAATAACAATGTCAAGCAGTTATATTTATTATAAGTAATCTTGTTTTCTTTGAGAGGACAAAGTATATTAAAGTTAATTGTGACTATGTAAGAGACATGGTCACGAAAAAGATCATCTCAACTCCATATGTTTCATCTTTAGATCAACATGCAGATATCTTCACTATAGGAGTTAGCCTTAGGTATTTTTGAAGTTTTTTATAACAAACTAGGTATGAGAAATATATATGCTTCAACTTGATGGGGGAGTGTTAAGTTAGATAATAGGTTATTAATGGTTACTCGAGTTATTGTATATCTATATAACCTTCTTCTACTAATACATATATATATATATATTTGTATCTCTTTAATGACAATAGAGATTTTGATTATCCTCCAACAAGACTTGTATTGTAGTTGTTGAGTTTGCTTGGTTGATCACTCAAAATCTACTTTTTCTTGGAATTCATGTTTGTACTTTCTTTTGAAGGAAAACTAGAAATAAACTCTCCTTTATAGATAGAAAACTTCTTAAAAGAAAATAATACAGCGACATGTCTTCCAAAATTGTCGTCTCTACATCATTAGAAACCTATCAACTCTACTAATCATTACCACCATCGTGACACCCTTCAGTACTTCACTGCCTTCCTCCTCGTCACTTCCGAAGACACTCACTACCTACTTGATGATATCCTCAGAGACCTTCCCTTTCTCCTTATTGAGAGATACGTTGAATGATTTTTTATTTGTTTTTATGTTGTTCAATGACTAAGAATTAGTGAAAATTTTATGCTTAGGTTAGGTCATGATTTTTACCACTTGGTGAAATGACTTTTCCACTTGTAACCATTATTTGTACCATTGCTTCTCAAATCACACTAAGGGTCCGTTTAGTAGAGTTTTTAGATAACTTTTGAGCATGTAACTTCTCTTCAGAAGTTATAATGGTCCAACAATTCTATCAAACATTAATAATTTCTTAGAAGTATGTAACTTTTGAAGCAGTAATTCCTTTACATTTCTAGAAGTATGTAACATTAATAACAGTTTCTTACCAGAAGTTAACTTCTACACTTGAGTTCAAAAGTTAAAGTTTTACCAAATAAACCTTAAGATGCGCACAATCTCTACTTATTATGAAATCTTACTTTGCTTTCTTGAATAGTGCAAGATTTGTTTATTCATCATTGTTTGGCGACTCATATCCCTCTACGGAAGACCTTGTGGATAATCCTTTGGCTCTACTTATGTTATTCCAACACTATTTTTAACAAGAAACTGACATTAACCCAAGCCTAATCATAGAGAACATGGTGAATACATAGATTACTAGAAAATTCCTACAAAAAAGGGAAAAAGGTAGAATATTGGTCGGTATAACAACACAAAATGAGGGTATGGTGATGATTGTCATTGTAAGAAGGATGTTACACTAATTAAGATTTAAGGGGTTCTTCCATTTATGGAGGTTATTGCAAAAAAAAAACCCATTCATTATATGTATTTGTTTGGTTAAAAACATTAATTAGGAAATAGCAAGTCTCAAGCTTACTTGGTATAAAAACAAATAAGAAATTGTTCAAGAGGTCTAAGGACAAAAAGTTTTTTTGAGGTTGTCATCGATAGGGGTAAGTACGATTCAGTTTGGTTCGGTTGAGACAAAATCTCAAACCAAACCATAAAGATTGGTGTGAACAATTTTCAAACTCTATCGAACCATTTTACCTATTGGAATTGAATTGAATCGAATCACTCAAAATCGGTTTAGTTTGGTTCGATTTATGATATAACTATTTAATAAAATATAAGGTGTTAATACATTTTTTTTCCTCTTTTAAGTTGTATATCATGCCAAAAAGTGAAATATAATATATAAACTCTAAATGCAAATCCATCTCATAAATAACAATACTTCTTCTTTTTTGATAATATAAAATTCCATCAAGAAAACAATTGACTTGGCTATAATATTAAATTATTTAGATGAATCCGATTATAATATACAATTTCAATGTAGCAAACATATATTAAATTATTAATGTAACTTGTCACATCACAATAAAAGTAGAAAAATGTTTTGGATCGTATAATCTAAAATCAAGTACAATGAAAATCAACTAGAACCAATCAACCACAACTAACATAAGAAAGTGAAAGAAAAAAAATAATAATAACTGATTGGTCATGTAAGGAGAAAGCAACTTTTTATAATTACATCTTCTATCTTCACTTTCCTTAACAATGACAAGTAAAAGTATGTGAAGATGTTAATTATTTTAAAAAAATCATTCATGTAAAAAAACAAATATAGAAAGAACAAAAGAAATTGATGTTAACGTTAATTAGAAGGTATGAGATATATAATTGAAGTATGTTACGTATATTAATATAATAGTATCATATAATGTAATATATTAGTATGTTATATATATTAATACTGGATTTAAATATTTAATGTACATATATAACTTATCGGTTTAATTAAACTACCTTTGGAACAACAAATTGAATCATATAAAGATATTTCAAATTGAATTGAGCCATTGAATTTGAAAATCAGATCTGAATGACTAAAAATGGCTCGATTTAGTTTAGTTAATCAGTTTAGATATCCACCCTTAGTCATCAAGAGAGGGTGACGAAGGAAATGGAGTATTGGTCAAGAGATATGTGTATACATTTTTGGATGTGATGATGGTGCTAGTGATTGCAAAAGACAGATTTATGACGTAGTGGTTGCTGATGGGGGTAAATATGCTCTTTTGTTTTGGAGAAGTTTGTTTGTTTTTGTGCCAATTTTTGTTCTAATTTGTAGCATGAATTAGGGAAACTGGTCCAAGGCAGATCTTGATGGTCATCACTACATTATTGCTAGTTAGACTTATTAAAAAGTCTTTTCTTTAAATATAATTTGATGAGTGATTAGCATATGTTTTTTTATGGTTTCAATTGTCCTTTTACTATTTGATGTATATTATTAAGGTAGTGTTTGGTAATATTTATGGAAAAACAATTTATTTCTATAAGTAACCTTTTTGAAAAAAATAGTCTCTACGGCTTTTTAAAATCAATGTTTTTAAAAGCTTTTATGCATAAATAATATATTGACAAATTGAAATAATTTGGTGAGAAAAAAGTGTTTGATTCAGTTTTTTAAGAATAATGTCTTTTTTTTCAAAAGTTGAACCTAATAATCGTTACAAAATAGACCCAAAGGGTTTATTTGGAACCACTTGTTTAAGTGTTTATTGCTTAAATAAGCAATTGATGTGTTTGGTTAACCACTAATGGATAAAACCTATCCATTAGTAGTCACGTAGATAAGTAAAATTTCATAAGTAATCTTGTCTTGCTTATTTTTACTATTGAAAATTAAGTGATTAATTTTTTTTAAAATGCTATTTATATCCTTTGATTTCTTGACTCAAAAACATACTTATTTATTCCTATCATCAATATACATTTTTACAAAACAATAATGCACTTTTTATCATATAATCCTTCATTGGATAATTTACAAAAAAAGCTCATATTTTGTGTATTTCTATGTAAAAGTTACATTTCAATCCATCATAATGCTAAAATTATATTTTCCATTGTTTTTTAATAATATGGTAATTATATTATAATCTCATTTTTTATAGTGAAATTACATCTAAGTCCAATAATTTATAAAAGGTTTCTAAATTATTTATTCATTAGAATAGTATTGTAACTGCTAGTTTTTATGAACATACAACTTAATTCAATATAATTTACTATTGCAAAAATAAAATTAACATTCATTATTTTATAAAAATTTAGGTCCATAATTCAAATAAAAAAGTGTGTTAATACAGTCCAATAGAATTATAACATATTACATATATTATCATTTTTCATTTTGTACATGCTGTTGCACATTTTGTGTAAAGATTATGATTTTATAGGAGTAGATGTGTGTATATATATGAATTTATGAGGGTGTGTGTGTGAATAAATTTATTTACGAAGTGTTTCTGTATATTATTTTGATAATTTTTAGTTTAAATTTCTTTAGAGATTAAGGACCAAAAAGGTATACTTTTTAATAAGCATGTCAATTAGTGATTGTCAAACATAATTAGTAACACTTAAATAAGTAATAATTGCTTATTTTCAATACTTATTTCTGAGCACTTATTTTGGCAATTTACTAAAGGCCACCTTACAGGTGATTCTTCTTCCTCCCAATAATTCATTATCTAATAAAAAACGTAGTACGAAATTACATCCCATTGTTTTGATATAAACATTAAAGATACCGTTGTTGACATTTTTTTTTTTCACTTTTGGATTCAAAAAATAAATTCAGATATTTCGATGCAAATTGATGGCACTTCGGTCCCACATGGCCTGGACGAAGGATTATGAGACACTGGAAAAATCATCAACTGGTCTTCGATTTTGGCACAAAGAGCCACTGCAGGTTCCACTCGTAAGACTCTTTTTTCCTGTTTTATATTCATATCCCATTGGGTTCGACATAATTGGACATTTCATATTTTTTTGGTTATAGGAGAAGGCATTGCCAATGAAGCTGCTGCAATTTTACCGGGCTGAAACCTAGATCTCGTTAGTGCTACCGTATGATGCTGTACAGGGCTGTAAATTTCGTTCTGTATATAACTGACCATGAACATCTCTGTCCTAGACAGCGTTGGCTGACGTTGGTGCAAATCTGTTACTTTCCGTCGTTAGACATATAATTGAAAATATCCTTCTCGTCATGTTAACTTTTAGAACTGATTGGGTGAAAAGAAGTATTGAACCTACATCATTGGAATATCATTTTCTTTTCCTCTGCCCAGAACAACTGATGATAGTGGCTGTTTTTTAACAATATTGATGGTAATGCTCGATGTTGTTTGTATTCTATCAAACCCTGTAAAAAAATATAATTCCCTCGTAATGCTCTGAAAGTACCCTTTTCGTGACAAAAGCGACTTTTCCCGCTCTTTGATTGGTGATAATCCAAGGAACGAGAGCATTTTCTTTTAGTTCAGGTATTTGTTTTACGAATATTCAGTTTAGATACGGGTACATAAAAAATCTCAATGCCATGAAAAGAAACGTATTTAATAACTTTTTCAAACATAATCAAAATAAAAGGTTTAATTTTTCAGTTTCTAATCACATGCCACTTTCGTCTCGTGTTTTGAATAAACTAGGTTACATAATCTTATGTGAGATTACCAATCAAGTAACAAAAGAAACTCACAAGAAAATGATCTTCAAAATCAGAAACAAAACAGATCAAATATACGACGAAAGACTTATAATTCTAAAGAATGATGTGCTACAATAATAAAAAAACATATCTTCCAGGGCCCCGCATGCATGATTTTTTTAGTTCTTTCATTATATCCTTGAAAACCGAACAAGATTTGTCAAAAGAAATCCGAACAACAAAATCAAGAATGAAACTTAAAAAACGAGAAAGAATCGGCAATGCCGTGGCGCATTATTATGCAAATGGCTATGCTTTTTTGTTCTGATGTTTGTTGGATCTCAGTGGTCTACTTTTTCTTCACAACCCTGTCGAAGGGCTGCTGCAGAAAGATAACGCAGATTTGATTAATTTCACATCATCGATCCAACAGAAAATGGAACATTTGCAACATAACCATCTGATAACATTCGCCAACGGCGGAAGGAAAGGATGAGACGTCTGGAGGAAGAGAGGCGACAGAAATGAGAGACGATTAGATTTGTCTAGGGTTTTAGACGCTTAAGGCCATCAGATGGATTTATATTTATAGGAGATGAGATGCATCAGCTTCACCGAATCAATGGAGCAAATCCGAACCCGGATCTGAAACTTCTTGATCCGAATAACATTGTACAGATAGGAATCATACGATTAAGCTATCTAGGTTCAGAAGATCTGTGGTGGAAGGGATGGGATGATTCTCATGATAGTTTTAGGTGAAATTACCGCGTGCATCATTAAGTTTCCGTTGAAACATCTTGTGAATGCTACAAAAACACCTTATTTACAGGTATAATGATAAAACATTCTAGAAACATCGTGAAAACTTGTGTATGAAACGAAACACCTTATTTGCAAGTATAATATCCATCCAAGATGTACATAGAGTGCTTCTCTCCTGAGGCTGTTCACGAGGAGCAGTTATCCTCTGGATTACAACTTTCCAGTTCATATACATTCTGTGGAGCTCGATTTGAAGTAATTGTTTTTTTCCCCTTCGTAAAGAGTTCTAGCTTTGAATTTGTTTTTCTCCCAAAAATATCCTGATAGCCTAAAATACATCTTGCGGAAGAAGTACTAGTAGTATCTATTGAATTTGAACTTCAACCAAGTTTTGTTTGTCGTCTCAAATCCTAAACCCAATATTTCAGGAAATAGACGTGTGCCATATTTTTGTGGGCTTTGATTCAACCATCCGACGCTATGAGCAAGGTGGGAAACATCTAGTTAGTCCACGGATGAAATTAGATTAAGAAAAAAACTCCTTACTGATGAAATAGTACTTAAAAAAAGTATTAAGCCTATCAACATGATCAACAAGACATGAAAAGGCCTGATAACTCCGAATGCCACAGCCTTTGATTACTAATTTTAACTTAGATATCGATATAATTAGAAGGGGGAAGAATTGCTACAGTGAAAACCAATATGTAATCCAGGAAGGAGTGTGCCCACTCACTTGGATTACAAAGTCAGACATGGACCAAAACGGCAACTAAACGAAGGCCTCAGGCTTGGGTGAGTCTCTGCATTTCTCCTTGGCCATCAAGTGTTTCCATGAGAAGTGGAGGTGCATACTGTGCAGTCCCCTGGTGCTCTTCAGCATCTTGGCAGAAAGAGAGGATGATTGTGTCAATTGCCATCTCTACCACCGCAAAGAATAGAGTGGCAACAATATATCCCAAACCCCAACTCACCTGAATAATATATGCATTGAAAGCTTAGTCAGCAATCATGAACATACTCCTCAAGACAACACCAGAAAAACCATTACGCCATAAGGATTCTTTGAATATTGAGGTTAGGTCATCCAAATCAATAAAACTTGGTTGACTGGTGGCTAAGAAAAAAAATGAATCTCATATATTACATGTTAAACCAATAAATATCTCTGTACATAGCAAATTTTCACAAAATTATCAATGTTCTCCTTTTTTCTGGTCTTGTATTTAGACATTGTCTCACTCTAGGGTTCATATCTCTTCATATTGATAAGATGAAATGCACCATAAATTAAAAGGATTCATATATTTGCCTTTAGGAAACTTCTTTCGATAAGTACAAAAGTACAATGGTTCTGAAGCATTACAAAATAAATTTCAGAAGAACTTACCAAAACAGGGAACAGAGGAGAGGAGATTCTGTTATGTGCAGATTTGTATTTGTGAGTGTCCAACATGAGGAATGCAAATACTGCACAAAATAGGCTAACACATAGCTTCCCAAGAAAGAGAATAACATCTCCGATAACATTTACTTTTCCTATCCGAAGAATGTTATTCATTATCAAACCCGTAGCTATTTCAGACGATTTGCAGAAGCTTTTTCCTGTTATAGCAATCTGCATGTAAAGAAGCAGAGTACAGCATTTAGAGAAGAAGCATCCATTTGCAACAAAGAAAACGAACTTCTAGTGTGCAACTTGCATAATTCTAATTTGATTTTTATAATCCACAAATCTAATCCATGAAATAAAGCTCTTCCATTCCTCAAGAATAAACCGGTATTTTATCATGTAGTAATAAGAACAAAATTCTAATAATTAGTTGGTCGATCAACAGATATTAATGTAACTATGCTCCTTAATGTTGGACACCCACTAATAAGAAAATATTTTCCCATGAAGTGTGCAGCTTTAGGTGATCCAAACAAATTTTTTCAAGGCATAACTGTCCTATTTTCTCTTCACCTCATTCACTCCATAACCTTGTAGATGCTGGTAGAGTGTTTGTCGTGCATACAGATGAAACATAAAATTGGATAAATTCAAATTCACTTGCATGTAATTGCCTGTCCAAGCAGTCTAGCATTCAAAAATGAAAAGTAAAGCAGCATAACGTGCCCAGCCCATGCTTCTTGTTTTTTTTGCTATTATACTAATATTACTATTAATTTTCCATGTTGGCTTCAGACAAAGTGTTACCATAATATATGCATTTCGGTTAATCGATTTAATGGTCCATTCTATGCATCCAAGGCAACATCGAGTGGAAAATGAAGTTGCTTTTCCAATCCAGCTTGTAGATGTGGTATCTGCGAGTTTTAACCTCCGTCGTGCTGACTCCAATATATAGCGCATTGACTCGACAAAAGAAACGACTAGAGAACCAAGAGCCACTGAACCAAGGCTATACCGCATAAGCCGCTTCAAGGAGGAAAACACTGGGAGAAATGGAATCTCTTGCTGCATAATATTGATTATCAACTAGTAAGCTGGTGAGAAAACTAGAAAAGAGCAAAAAGAAACTTTCATATTTTGATGTAAGATATGAAAAATATAAAAAATATACAGAAGCTCATCTGATGCTGCTACTCAGTCTTTAAGCACATAAAATCAAAACACTCAACAAACTTAACTTGTGTGTTGCATATCAATTGACTACTTTTTCAGGGCATGCTGCTATTTTCCTTTTGCATAGGTTCCAATAAGCCATATGTTGGAATAGTCTCACATTGAAAAAGTGAAGACTAAGACTTGTAGTTATATATAGATGGACTACTCTACTTATTGTCAATTGGTTTTGAGTTGCATGTCCATATTTCTAACATTGTATCAGAACCAAAAGAGATCCAAACGGACCCAAGTCCACACACATCCACCCATGTTTAAAAGAGATACTTGTTGAACCTAAAATAGACCACAAGTGAGGGAGAGTGTTGAAATAGTCCCACATTGAAAAAGTGAAGACTAAGACTTGTGGTTATATATAGATGAACCACTCTACTCATTGTCAATTGATTTTGAGTTAGATGTCCATATTTCAAACACCATAAAATATTTGAGTCAATATGATAAAACTAGGAAAAGTGTTCTATACTAATGCATATTCAAGAGCAGTGTGAAAACAGCACATAAATTTCAAACAATCTCAGATAAAAAGGCAAACTTCTTGACATTAAAGAACTCTTAACATTTCCAACAGAAACATAAGATTTCTGGAATTCATTTAACCAATTGAATTCCTGGCAAACTAGTATTGTGCTTCCTGTTGATTTTCTTCCGTCGAAAAGACCATCATATTATCAAAACAATCATCAGGTTCTGAAATGTTAGTTAAACATCCATGGAAGACTATTAAACTAATCCCTGATTTTTCTAGTAAATATTGCGAATATATACTCCAAGAGGAATACAGTATTTACAGTGTTAAACCCTGAAAAAGAATACCAAGTTATCAATACATCCAAAAAAACTATTTATAACACTTACAGATATTTCACCACGAGCCCAGTAATAAGAAGCAACCGAGCCAGCAATCACAGTTGAAGAAGAGGCAATAATAAATTGGGTTGCCCAGTAACATCCAAACAGGTGAAAGAGAATTGAAAGAGTAATATGAGGAGTGTAATGGATGCTGTAGCCACAGCAATTATCACAGTTAACCTTGTTAGACTTCAAGTCATAAGAACAACAATTGGCATTGCAATCATTCCTAATAATCTGCCCAGAGCTAAACAAGTGGAGGATTGCAGAAAACCAAAACATATAAAATATTAGAAGAACTGTATATGGAAGGACTGGGAATATTATAAGAGCCTGTACTTCACCGATAACCTTTGCAGCAACCTGATACACATAGCAGTTGTTAACTTTTGTGCAAAGAAAAGCAACAAAAAATAATTTCAGCATGTACAGAAACTGCAACAATATTCTTTAATAAAATCTGGAATCATGGGTTAAAGAATATCAAAGACAGAACCTAGGGCATTTGAACACACTAAGCACGTAAATAGTATGTGAAACATTCCAAGCTAAACAAATATGGTCCAGCACACTATGAACCCATTGAGTTTACTAACCTGTTGTATTCAAGAGTAATATAGGATATGACAACTCACAATCTCCTTTACAGGAGATCCAAATTACCAGACATGAAACCATCTCAAACCTTTTTTTTTTATATGAAGGCATAGCCATGGAATGCATACAAAGCACGGGTGGGAGAACCCAACAGATGAGTCACCACATTTATTACAAATTTCCTAATTTATTTAACCTCTAGAGAATCCACCTGCATGTAAACTTGTCAATCTTAGACACGACATAATTACACAAAACAACATGACACGACAACATGATAAAATTTAATAATATTTTTTTAACCATTTTGAAATATTTATATGATTCATGGTTAATAAACATAACTTTATTTTAACACAATTGAACACGATTACTACCTGATTCAATACGATTGAACCTAGTTAATATACGTTTAACATTGATAATGAATTATTAAGCATATTATTGTCAAATTGAATATAAATATATTTTATACATGTTCAAAATTATTGTATTATTAGTAATCAAATATAATTTTTTTCAAAATACAAGAAATATTGATGAAAATATGATAGACGTGATAACATGATAAGTACACGACATGACACAACCCAAATAACAAGTCTACCGACACGCCTACTCTGTCTCCACATTCCATATATTTGTGATGCAACATTGTCCAGAAAATTTTATCTAACTATAATAGGTAACAACAATCGACTAGCTTATTTTCTATTTCATGAAGGGGGTAAGTATGAAACCCACAGGCTCAAGTTGATAAGAACAAACATAACATATTTTAGTAATAGACATTTATGGAGCTTCAATTTCAGTATATTTACAAAGCTAACATTGACCAGAAAATTTTATCTACTTGCATTAATTAATAACTATCCACTAGCTTATTTTCTATTTCATAAAGGGGGAACATGAAATGCTAGGATCGCTTCATCCAAACAAAATCAATTATAGTTTCATTACAAATACAACCTATGGTCCAACAAAATATGGTACTTTTAATGTTTTGCCACAGAAAATTTTAGTAAAAGCATTGTCCAAGAACCCAAATCTTTACACTAAATGATGGTAAGTCCATTACCCCGCAACAAGCAGATGCTATAAAGACCAATTGAATGCTTTTAAAAATGTCTCCAGATGCCATTTATACGTAAAACATGTTGTTTCTCACCTTAAGAACCGATGTTGCCATGAGTATGCGGCGTATAATTGCTATTGAAGATAAGATGGCAATAATCATTATAATTGTCATGAGAACTGCAATACCACGAATGTGATTTTGTTCCTGAAAATCGAGATGAATAGTTGGACACTTGGATATAAAACACACAAATGAATAGGAGGCTAGGAGCCAAGGTTACTTGTAATGGGAATAGTATGAGTAGGGAGTACGAACTCACCCGAACGCTTATGCTGTAATATGGATCGATTCCACCAATCACAGGTGATATGGCATTTTTCCCTATCCATCCAGCTATGGAAAAGAAAGCAACCATGTAAAATATAAATCTTGATTACGAACTTCATATTTTCAGACATAGCAAGCATTCAACATATCCATTAAAAATGCTGCTTAGTTCTGGACCTTCAGTTATTAGCAAAAGAAGTGACAATAAAACATCTTTTAAGGAATACAATTGACAGCTCATCTCAATTAATTGATGTATTTATTTCAGTTCCACACTTTGCAGATGTTCTACTTTATTGGCTCCACTATTAAACATAGACAGATGTTAAGACAGTATGGATTATAGTACAATCATAGAGTATAAAGTACAAACATGGGATCCATTAGCTCCCATGATAGTCAGGTAGGTCCCACATGTGGTTTTCAAACAAACAATTTGGCTTGAGAAAACCCTTGGAAAAGTTTTGACTCCTGTTATTTTAGAACAATGGACAAAGATGGAAGCTGTAAAATGCAGCTCCCATGAGAGCTATAGTGGGAGCTGCTACAGTATCAGCTCCCATGGATTAAACCCCTCACTGCTCCCTAGAACAAATGCAGCAATGGAGGTTATTTTGAGAAATCTGTTATACATTGGATAATGTAAAAAGACCCAATTTGTGTACATCCACATGGTGTAATTGTACAAAAAGCATGATTTTATAAGTCATACGAATTAAAATAGGCGTTCATGCTTTAAAAAAAGGGAATCAAAAAACATACAATTTTGTTTTTTTACATATTCCCTATGCAACACTCCATGATTGAGGTGGCGAAAAGCATATGAACTACCACATTATTAGTATTTCGAATGGATCCAATGTTTTTTCACTCATTTACATGACATTTAAGTTTGATTATCAACAGTCTTCTAGATATTGAATAAGTCCTATGTCTGTTCCGCAACTAATGAACAAGCACCTCCAGCAGTAATTTGCCTCAAGTATATTGACTACCACGTTATCGGTACTTTGAATGGATCAGATGCTTCTTTCTACTCATTTAAATGACATTTAAGTATATTAACTCCCACGTTATCAGTACTTTGAATGGATCAGATGCTTCTTTCTACTCATTTGAATGACATTTAAGTTGGTTATCAACAGTCTTCTGGATATTGAATAAGTCCCACATTGTTTCATAAATAAGGAATAAGCACCTCTGGCACTAGCTTGCCTCAATTTTCTAACCCAAAATAATGCAGTGAAGGGATTGTAAATTTAAACAAAACAAAACGCAGCAAGCAATGCTAAAAATAAATATACTATTGAGAACACAAGGGAAATGATAGTGCCAGGGAACAAGAAGAATATCTAACCTTTTGCATAAAAAAGCATTGTAACTGAAATTATGAGGGCATTAAAAAGAATAACTGTTATCCATGTCATGCCAGATACAAAATGGCGAATCATCAACAGCCAAATAACTGATAAAAATAGTGGCAGCATAGCACCACACACAATCAACACTGGCCATGTCTTTCCAATATCTGCTACATATCTCTGTAGAACATGAAATGTGCAGGAAAAGAAGTTTTTAGCATGGTGAGCTTTAACATTAGCCACGTGATAAAAAAAGTGAATCTGCATATTATTCAGGCCTCTCTACCTTATATAAGTATCTATCAACTACACAGCAATAAGAAAATATTGCATGGCATATTATTAAGAAAAAGTATAAGATGCACTTTATCTTTCAAATAAGAAAAAAAAATTCAAAACCTTTAAAACAGCTGATGGAGAATTAATTGCCCTGTGAATAGCCTTGTCTATTATGATATTCTCATCTATATTCACTCCACCCATCTGTTGCCAATGATGCAATGACACATTTGATGCACGCGCAATGAACTGGCAGCTCCAAAAAACTGAAGAAATAAAAGGAAGATATATTACTGTTTCCAATTTCTTTGGATAACATAAGTATAGCAAGAAATTACAACAATTTGAAAGCAAACAGCAGCACGTACATGATCAAACAGCCTATTCTTAAATTGGAGAAAAGGAAAAATTTTCTTCAAAATAAAGTGTTTGCTAAGTTGCAAATAAAATGGCATACTTCCCTTCTTCTAAATTTCTCTATTTCCTATTATTCCAGTGTAATGCCTGAAAAATGGATAATACTAAGCATCTATACCTGCTCTGCAAAAAGCATGACCCATTGATGATGTGCAACTGCTTTTTTCCTTTGAAGAAGAAGAAGAGAAATGGACCTTTTTTTTACCAAATACATAATACAACACCCTCTCAAGTCTCAACCACCCTTTGATCTCTCAAGGGATTACCAAGTACCAAGGAGATATTTAAGAACTAACGGGCTACAATTTGCAGCAGGGGAGGATGATATGCAATCCTTCGAAAGAAATCTACTTATGTCCTTTTTTAACATTGTGTTAAAAGAAAGTGCAGAGAGCGTCATTCCTCAACCCACCATTAACACTAGGGAATATGACAGGATAACATGGTCCCTGTAGCTGAAGAGAGCTATTCCTCATCTCTGGAGTGAGAAACTCATAATAATCATAATCCCTGTCAATCCAATCATCAACTGTAATTTTGATGTCTCCCTCTGGATAGTCACACACCCAGATAAGAGTGTCATATGAAGGAATAGGGCATTCCATCAAGCAGATGCTCCTTGCATCTGTAAGCTTGAATTGGCTATCTTTCAGCCCACTTTCATAAACCTGGTTGGGATTCATCCAGTATCTTACTTCCAACTCGCGAAGATCTGGATCACCATTTCTGTTCCCACAGACATTGCCTTTGTAGTCCAGCCCGTACGTAAGCCTGCGTTGATACATATTCACCTATTTTAGATCACTAGCAATGAGGATAAAAAAAAACAAGCAGTCTGAATAGAACAAAATTCAGATACATATTTATAAAAACTCTCAATTCTTTCTATATGCTAATGATACATCACTGCAATGCCATGTTGTAGCCAGTAAACATTACAACAACTGACATTAAACTCAAAAGAGCATCTAAACAAGAGTGTAAGGCTCATCAGAATGATATGAAAATCAACCACTCAAGAGCAGCGAACTGACTCAGATCAGGGAGGAAATAACAGCTTGTATGAACAGGATATTGATGGTCACAAGTTAAACGACGACAAGGCATGTTTTTGGACAACAAATTGAAAGGAAATGCAGACCAATATGGCGAGAAAGCTTGGTTGCTGTGATGACAGATCGACAATATCTTCCATTAATGCTATGCTATTCATTTCTTTGATGTATGTGTAAACCAAAACAATGCCTGTGTGGAACTAAATGATGTTATGCTCCCTGCAAACAAGGAAAAAACTTCACACAAAAAAAGACGAAAAATAGTGCCCAAGCTGGCCAAATGTAGTTAGCAGACTGGCAAGCCGAAATTATGCAAAGAGTTATCAGCATTGGGCGTATATGTCATCAGAGGTAAAAACAACCATAAAACGGAACTCATTTGGTAGAATTCAACATCACGAACTTCCTACATCGAAAACCATCCACGATGGGACCATAAAAGGTGTTCTTTCATAAGGACAAAGAAAACCACGCCCAGAAGACGAAAACACACACAAAAAATTTCCCCCGAAAGAATCACAAAGCAAAGCAAAAAATACAACCCTCACTGGCTAAACTCCAAGAGAGCTTCACAAAACAAATAAAGTTAAAAAAAAAAAAAAAAAACTACTCCTTTCCGTCGAATCTTTCTTTAACACAACAACAACTACCACTACAACTACTCAGAGCACGATCATAGCTTCACATTACTACCTGAGAGGGTTCCCAAGGTTGAATCCGAAGCTGGAATTGACGATCATCGCGACCCAGAATGCAATGAAAAGCACAAGGAACACCAAATCCCTACACTTCCTGTTATGCCTTATGATCTCGCCACCCACCTGCCCATCCCCGCTGCTGCCCCTCGGGTTCCTCCCGATGATCGCCCCCAGTGGTCCTCCCATCTCCTCTACTCTCCAGAGCCCCTCTCCCACCCTCCCAAAGACCAGTAGAGAGAGAAAGTAGAGAGAGCTGTCCACTCTCTGTCTCTCTCTTTTGGCTGGAAAGTAGAAGAGAAAAAGAAAGCGAGAGAGAGAGAGAGAGAGGTGGAGCTTTAGGTGTGAGAACACTAGTTACGAGAGTAGTAGTAGAGGTGGTTTTCTAAAGATCTGGTTTGGTGGTCTCGCGAGGAGGAGTGATTGGCCGATTGGGACAACATTCTAGAGTAGCAAATTGCTATTTGTCTGGGTTTTTCCGCTCAGAGGTTTCCTCTTTATCTATCGATTTCACTGAATAATTCTTTATGTATCAGACGAATAAAATTATTCTATTCCAACACATTCTAAATTCTATTCCAAAGTTCATACCATTTCTTTTTATTTAAGTTCTAGACTATGTGCTTCTCAACATGGCACCGTCCCTTTTTTTTTTTTTTTTTTGAAGCCAAGGGTGTGCTCTTCTCCTGCTCCATTGGACAATATAATGAGCTCAAGGTGCCATACGTTTCACTTTTCTTTTTTTTGATTTGTTTGTTTATGGGTGTGTGAATTACCTTCGGTTTTCCATTGGGAATCAAGACTCCGCAAGATTATTTGGTTTTCGGTAGTTCGGTTGTTGGCCTCCTCCACTGATATTTCAAACATCTAACAATAACAATAACAACATGAAGTAGCATATTATCCTACGTTACCACATACATATTAAATGGTTAGACATGTAAAAAGGTCCAGATTGTACCTATCCGACGCTCAAAAAGGTACGTCCATAACGGCCCAGGTCGGCCCAGATTTGCTCGACAGGCTAGCTACAGTTGGGTCCCTATGGCCAGGACCTGACCCAATCTTAACCCTTCGGTCCTTGCTGAACTGAGCCTAGAGGGTAAAGCTGAGTTATGCACTTCGGTCCTGTTCGACTCCTTTGGTCCTTTTCAGACCTTTGGGCTTTTTTTACTTCTATATGTTAAAAATTATTTAAAAAGAGTAATGTTTAAAAATTAAATAAAAAATATTTTATTGATTTTCTAAGAATCAAAATTATAAAAAATAATAATAATAAATTTATTTAGATAAAATTTTACAAGTTACAATAAAATATAATTACAAAATTAAAAAAAGTTTCATTGTGTGTTTGTTATAGAAGTTGTATCATCTTCTTCGCAAATTTTGAATCCTACCATCATACCAATCTTTTAGATAAATTGAAGTTTCCACTGATTTTCTTCATTAATTTGCATCTTCTATCGCTTAAGACACTTTTACTTGCAGAAAAAGTAGACTCCGATGCCACTATGGATTTGTGGATGTCAAAATTATTAGTAAAACTTTTACTATACGTGAAATAATAAGATATTTATGTAAGTAAGTAGACCATCAATTTAATACATCTAATTCAATAATTTCATTAAAACCAAAATTATATTTTAAATAAGTTTCTAATTCATTATTACTTATTGATTTAAATTATTTTTTTCTATTTTACATTACATAATCATCATTGTTATCTCTTATTATAAGATAAGGGTGCAAAGTAACTCATGACTTACTACTATTATAAGATAAGGGTGCAAAAATAGATCTCTTGGATTAAAATGTGTATCTCATTTGCCAGCTTCTCAGTATTAGTGAATGGCTCCTCTAAAGGTTTTTTTAAATCAACAAATGGGTTAAGACAAGGTGATCCCCTATCCTCCTTACTTTTTATTATGGTCACACATGTCTTAAACAGAATGCTAGCCTTAGCATTGGAAAATAATCTAATTTCTGGGATACAGTAACCAAATAATGGTCCAAACATAATGAATATACAATATGCTGACGATACCATCCTTTTTCTACAGGCCTCTGAAGATAATCTAATAAATATTAAAAGAATAATCTGTTGTTTCCAGACATGCTTAGGATTAAAAATGAATTTCCATAAATCCTCTATCACTGGCATTGGAACTCAAGATTCCTTTACTCAGAGAGCTTCACAAATCTTGGGATGTCATTTTGAAAGTCTCCCTATAAAGTATCTAGGACTTCCTTTACACTTCAGAAAACCCAATCATCATGACTGGCTGCCAGTCATTGAAAAAATCTCAAACAAACTATCACTCTGGAAAGCAAAGATGTTATCACTTGGGGGTAGACTCACCTTGGTCAATGCAATTTTATCTGCCATTCCTACTTACTACTTATCTGTTTTACACCTACCAACCAGTGTGGAGAAAGCTATTGACAAGTTCAGATCAAGATTTCTATGGAACTCTCTCTCTTCTTCCTCAGCTTACCACTTGGTTAAGTGGAAATCTCTATGTAGATCCAAGGAACAAAAAGGATGGGGAATTATCGATTTAAGAAATTTCAACATGGCATTGAAATGCAAACTACTTTGGCAATTCTTATCAAATGACTACTCGTTGAAATGGAAAGAAATAATTAAAGTCAAATATTCAACAAGAAGAGGTCTTGGTGCTATACTTAATACTTCCAACACTAGAACATCACCCCTATGGTATGAAATTAAAAAAAGTTTTGATGTCATAAATGGTTTCACCTTGTTCCATGTAAATAATGGAAAGAACACCATCTTCTGGGAAAATAGATGGTGGAATGGGGAGAAACTTAGAGACATCTTACCTGATCTCTTTAGGAGAGTGAAATTTAAACAAGCTTCTGTTAAAAAGGTTATTCGGATCATTAACTTTAATCCCAATAATCTATTTCATAATCCACTATCTCATACTGATTCTATTTTCCTTCATTATCAATTGGATATGTTAGCTGGGATCATTCCTACTGCATGATTGAATACTAAGGAGGATACCATTATTTGGAAACCTACTAATAACAATTTTACTGTTAAATCATGTTATGCTATGTTAAATGATAGCAGACTTAGGTTTAAGTATTTTGGGGAAATCTGGAAATGCTGGGTTCCTCTCAAAGTTAAATTATTTTCCTGGTTAGTGGTTTGCAATAAAATTCTGACCAAGGATAACTTGTGTAAAAGAGGATGGAATGGTCCTATTCTATGTGCTTTTTGCAATAAAAATGTAGAATCTGCAATACATCTCTTCCTATTCTGTCCTTTTACTTACTCAGTATGGAATGCTTTTATAGTGAATCCCTTGTATCCTGCTATCCTTTCAATAGCAGATTTATTTAGTTTACCAGTGTTAAAATTTAGTATGCCTGACATTGGTTCTCATACCTTTGCACAAATATTTTTATGGTCTATTTGGAAAGAAAGGAACAACAGAATTTTCAGGGATACATCCAGAAATATCTATATGATTGTTAACGATATTTTAAACTTGTCTCATTACTGGATTGAAAGTTTGGGTGCAGGTTTTGAAAAAAATGAAATTCTGCAATCTATCACTTCCTTTTAACAGAATAGAAACATGGACATTGATCCCTTGGCTGTGAATCTTGCTCAGATTGGTGGAGAAGATAATGCCTCCACTCCTGCTCTTGAGGAGGGGAATCCTCTGTGATGGCTAAATCCTTGTTAGCCGAAAATATTGCTTACCATTACTATCTTTTTGAGGTTCTGTCAACTTAAGTCTTCTGCACTGTGTTTTTTGCTCCTGGACAGTTGGAGCTCAGATTTTGTAATATTTATCTCAACTTTGGACTTTATGTGGCTAAGATTTTGGAATATATAAAATAAAACAGAATACCGATTTCAAAAAAAAACTTACTACTACTACTACTATCAAATTAATTAACATATTCGTTAAACAATTTATACAAATTTCCTTTTACTTTAGAATTAAATTTGTCTACTTGATCAAGTTTATTCATATTAGTAAAAAAAAATCATTAAAATTTACCATGCAAGTGATTAATTTATACCTAGGATATATTATTATTGCTAAACAACACTACATTAGATGTTCATTCCAAAAAGAATTATAATTTTGTTCCATTATTGCAATAATATGTTGAAACCATGGGACATCTCTATATATAATGTAAAAACAGTAGTGATTTTAAAAAGATTAAATAAAAGACAGGATAACATTATCCAAGCAAGTCTTTAGTAGCAAAATACAATGGTTTTAAAAACTTATAAATTATAATACAATTATTCCAATAATCATCATTTAAAAGATCATTTGATGGTTTATTATAATACATTGTAATGAAGTTATTATAAGATAGACATGAACTTAACGTATTATATGTTGAATCCTGTCTATATTAAACATATATTTTAAATTTCCTAGTTTTGACACCATTATATACACATAATTATTTAAATTCTTGAAATATTTTAGATAATATTTGAATTTATAAAATAGATGATCTAATATTTTCTACATATAGTCTAATACATTGTATACATTCTTGTACAATTAAATTAAGAATATGATAACTACGTTTACAATGAAATAAATCACCATTTAACATAAGTTTTAAATTCCTTCTTAATATATCTATGACAACATTATTATAAGTAACTTTATCAAAAGAAATTGTATTAATTTTATTATTTATTTTAAACTCCCTAGCAATTGTTTTAATAATAATTACTATAGATTTACTAATATGTAAATAATCAAATATTTTAAAAGTAATTATTCTTTTTTGTAAATTCCAAGATATATCTATTTAATGTGCAGTTAAACATAAGTAAGGAAAATTATTTGGGTCCGTCCAAACATCAGAGGCTAATGATATTATACATAATAAACTAAAAAACATTTGAATTAAAATATCCTTATCTTGAATAAATTTTTTGTGTATTACATTTTTAGTTATATTTCTAAAATGACTTTTAAATTGTAGATTTATATATATTTTCATACTAGTATCAAAAAATTTATTTTTAAAAAATACATAAGGTTGTTCTTTTTGAATTATAAATTGTGTTAATCCATGTCTAGTTTCTTCCGCAGAATATTTATAATTAATTATGCCACTAGATCCTACTTGCAATTGAACTTGTTTTAAATCTGTTTTTTATTGTAATTATTTTTTTTTACAATTAAATAAAAGTCCATTTAGATGGCTATTACCACCCTTTCTTACAAATAAGGTCTTTACCACAATAATTACAATTACATATTCCATCATTAATTGGATTTGAAATTAAACCTTTTCAACAAGGAACTGTTTTAACTTTTTGAGTGATTGTGAATTTGGTTTGTGAACCTACATTTTCCTACGGAATGTTGGATTAAGATATCTGGGTTTAATGAATTAGCCATTATAACTAATTAAAACAATCAAAAAGTAAAATAAAACAATATAAAAAAATTTGAGGTAAAGAAGTAGAGAAATCAGAAAGATTAGAAATAAAGAAATTTATAATTGTGAAGGCAAAATGATGTAGTGATGGAAGCAAAAGTTTGAAAGGTTGAAGCAGAAAAGGTGAAAAGGTGAAGTAATGGATTAGAAATGTAAACGTTGAAGTAAAGGTGTAACACTAGCAAAGTAGCAATGTGTAAAGAGAGTTAAGAAGAGTTGAAAATATAAAGAGAAAAAAATAATTAAGAAATTGCGAAAAAATGAGATGAAATCGGAAGGTATTTATAGGGAAAAAAAAAAAGGAAAAAGAAAGAAGAAAGGAAAAAACAATGGCCGAAAAATTTAAGCCAGGCTTGGGCTAGGCACGAGCGGGGCCAATTACGCTCAACCTTGCAGCCTGACCTAACCCAGGTCTACAATCGTCGGAGGGTCGGGCTCAGCCCAGGTCCTTTTCAGGCTGCCCATGGGTAACTCGACTGCTTAGTCCTTCTTACACTTCTACAAATGGCAACTAAACATGTAGGGTCCGTTTAGAATCTCCTAAATTTAAAAGTTAGATTCTAAGTCATTTCCAAAAACTAGCTTCTAAGAGTTTTTATATCAACTAGATTCTAGGTTATTTCTTGGGGAAAAAAAGAATCCATTAGTAGAAGTTAGTTTCTAGTAATATTCCAGTTACTGTAAAATATAAGGGTCAATGACATAGATTGTCAATAGTAATGACATTTAAAAGTAAATGTTAAAAGAGAAAAAGCAATGACATTAAAGACATTATGGATTTATAATGCTATTTTCCCTAGTTTCTACTAAAAGCTTCCTTCCACTTGCTTATCCAATTGTACAAAATATATATGGGTTGTCCATCCAAAAGTTGTAGTTTATTGGAAAAGTAGAATGACAAATACTTATTTGAAATCACTTTTATTTTTCTTCAGCTTTTACTAAAAACTAACGACTAGAATCTAGATAGAAGGGCTCCAAACGGACCCGTAGTATGCTCGAATTATACCATGGGCTTTAATTCTAGGCCGCTGGCTTCCAACCGCTGTGGCCCGTGGGCTTCAATCTGCTCGGATCTAGATTCGAATCCGGTCGGATCTTTGTTCGGTTGATGCCGGTCACTCCTTTTTCCTTTTCGTTTCGTCTCCTTTCCCATTCTTCGTCGCGGCGAGAGGAGGAGAGTCGTCTCCGTTTGCGAATCGAGAGAAGAGATGGGAGGAGACGGCGGAGGAGGAGGAGGGTCGGTGAAGGACGTGGGGTCGAAGAAGGAGCTGGATGAGTTGGTGAAGCGTGGGTCTCCGGTGATCCTCCACTTCTGGGCGTCGTGGTGCGAGGCGTCGAAGCAGATGGATCAAGTATTCTCCCACTTGGCCACTGATTTCCCTCACGCGCACTTTTACAGAGTTCGTTTTCCAACTTTTTCCTTTTCTTATTGTTATTATTACCATCTACTGTTTTATACGGAACAAAAGAAGCTGTTACTCTGCTTCTTGTTGTGTTTGATGGATGTTAGTGAGGAAGCTTCAGTCGGTTTGATGATTGTTTTGGAGTTTAGTGTTTTGGCTTGGATGTTTACGATGACTTGATCTTGGTAGTTTTTGCTGGAAAAAGTTTTCCTTCATCTACTGATGCTATTCGCTTTTGCTACATTCTGGGCGTGTTCTTTCTATTTAATATTAGCTGGGACAATGATTAGAAGTCAATTGATTTCATATAATTGATGGTAAATGTGTAAAGCAAGACTTTTGAATTTTGTTTTTATCGAGGGCAAGAATTGTGGAAGGATGAACTCTTGTATGGATCCTATGTTACATGTTTTTTTCCTTCTTTTTCTGAATTATAGACACTATTTTAGCTTTGCTCCACTTTTCTTTCACACGTGATTTTTAACGTTGCATAGTGTCGGAAGGCATGCCTCATAAACTATGGCATGCCTTGTCACCTTAGTCTAGATGATTTCTTTTGTTTGATCAATTGGCACACTTTATCTCCCCCTCCAGCTTGGTCTTATACATCATAAATGTCTATGTATATTTTCTCATGAAATGTGAATTGTTTTTGTTACATGTTTTGTTCAAAGAAATCCTATTCAAGCAAATACTTTCTTCTCTAACGTCACATGAATTTTCATTGAAATTTTTGAATTGAAAGAGATGAGGACTGTAGAACTGCACTTGACTCACTGTTTGTCTTAGCTGTTCTTTCGTGCATTTTCATTTGTTCTTAGCTGTTCTTTCGTGCATTCATTCCAAAACATCTGGTTCAACTGATTGTCTTTTGTTCTTTCTCACAGGTCGAAGCTGAAGAGCAACCAGAAATATCTTCGTTTTATTCAATTTCTGTGGTTCCTTATTTTGTTTTCTGCAAGGTTAGAATGATCATCTCTTTTGTTTTGCAGCTTCTTAGGTGTTTGACTTGTTTTAATCTTAACAACATGCTTGATTTAAAGTATGTATTGATCATGATAAAAGGGAGTTTGTCAGTTTATTTTATGTTGTTGTGATGTCAACTAACCTTGGGATTGAATGATATTTTTCATAAATCAACAGCAGTGAGTGTGGAGATTGGTGGTGGTGTGGTTGTCAAGAGGCTAGGGTCAAAGTAGAGTCTTCTCCAGTTAAGTATGGGGGACTTATTTTGTCAGGGAGCATATTAGTAAGTATGCTTGGCTCCTAGAAACTAAGCGTTTTGAGAGGAGATTATCAGGGTACAGGTGACTTCTTTGGTCAATGGTGGAGTGCTAATCTTGCTTTCAATACTGCTGATACCCTATTTTCCTTTATATTATTTGTTCATCAATAGGATACCAATGGTTCTTGCAGGATTATTGGAGAATATTGCAGTAAGTCATTGGTTGTAAAGTATTGTTGTTGGAACTGTGGCCTAGGTGAGAGTTTGTTAAGATAAGTTGGTGGATTCTCCTACTTAGAAGCTCCTTGTTCTTCTCTATATAAGATTTCCAGAATGAATGCTAGGATCTTGCATTGTCATGAATACAAAAGATGGATTGTTTGGGTTTGAGATTTTTGTATAGATTTGTGTCTCCCTACATAGTGAAATCTCTGATCTCACTTAATTTGTTGTTTTTATGGAGTTTGATGTTTCAAGGTTCACTAAATATGTCCAAACTAACACTCAGGGTTGTAAGGTATGATTGGGTTGTTTGCAGTGGTGTCGGGATTTATCCATCATGCCTGGAAAAATGCGGCCTTATCAATTGTACACTTCTTTGTGTTGACTGAGGCTACCCTTAAAAGAAGAGATAACTGACCAGTGTCTGTTCTTCTTGGTGGAAGAGGAGTGTGGCATTTTTTTCATGTGGTATGGTATGATGCCCAGACACAGTTACAAGTATTGGTATGAATATGAATGCCTCTATTTCTTTAATTTACCAACACAGATATCGGTATGAGTTACAATTCGTCATGTATAGTTTCAGTCATAGTTACTAAGGCTCCCGCCTAGGCGTCAAGGCACTATTATTAAGCTGGGCATTAGTTGTTTTATTTGTTATTTATTTTTTGTATTCTTGAGTATTGACTAAGTCTAAGACATTGTTATTCTCTTCTATTTTGGTTTTTGACTTTTTTTTTGTTATTGTCTTTTATTTAGATGTTAATCGTGTTTTATATTGATGATTTGATGTTAGGTTTTGCATCTATGGTCTTAATCTCATATTCTCATCATATTTGATTATTATCTTTACAATTTTTTTTATATTCCAATGTTATTTAGGGATTAAATGATTTTAAAATAGATATATCAATGCATAATTGTATTTATATTATATAATATCAAGGGTGAAAAATTCTGAAAAAAAATAAATTTTTATATTTTAAGTGGTGCCTAGGCAAGGCACCCTACCCTAGCTCAATGCCTTGGCATCTTAGTAACCTTGCTTTTAGTTGTATATGTATTGCTCTTTGATGTTGTTTTAGCTTTAGGTAAGTTTTTTTTTTAAAATTTGTTGTACTTTTATTTAGCTTTAGACTTCAGTGAAATGTTGTTTTTAGTTGTTTGAGTGAGTTTGGGTTGGTTTAAACCTGTACCGGACATGTTTGAGTTCAATTAAGGTTTAATTGGTTTAATCGATCCCATCTTTAAGTCCTCATGTGCACACTTAAGTGAGCCTATGAATAGGTTTGCTTAAGTGGCCACACGAGCAGGACAAATCTGGTTCCCATCTCTTCTTCTCTCTTTGTGAGAAAAATCTAACCTATATTCTGCAACTCCGGCGGCTCACCCAACTGCAATATGGCAGCACTATCATAATGTCATTATTGCAGTGACAAGGTGGAAGAGAAGGTGAGACAATGGCGAGGATTCAACTGCATGTACAAAGTATTCAATCAGATACATGGAGATTATGTTTGGGCACTCTTCGCAACTTTGAAGTAATTTATTAATTGTTCATTAATTGAGGTAGGTTTGGATCCCGTGCCATTTGTTGAAAAGTACAAGTTATTTCTTATTGACTACAACCAGTTGAGTCTGAGATTTAGAAATATGAAAGGATATGTTTTTTGGATTCACTTTTCTGTAGGAAAATCTATTGCAATAGACAGGCTTTCACAATTATCTACTTTTTTTTTATTTTCATGAAGAGTATGGTAAGTTAGACAAGAAGAATGCATTTCCCCAAAATCTGGGGATGACAATATGAATCCCTTTTTCCTATCAAGCCTCCAGGGCTGTTTCTTTGTCATAATATACATTCTTAAATACCTTAACCATGAATATTTAAGTTTCCCTTTACCTCTTTCAATTCCAAGATGTAACTAGTAAATTGGATCAAAATAAACTTCTGAAACTCAGAAATGTTTAGTTCTATTTTTTGTTCCCTTTCTTTATTAATGATTTGTTTCGTCTCCTCATCACTTTACTATATACTTGAAAACTGCTGAAGAGTTTCTTTCTTCTTTTTTTTGCTGTTTGGTTGTCATGTGTTGATACTTTTCTTGTCAGGAAGGTAAAACTGTTGATATACTAGAGGGTGCTAACCCATCCAGTTTAGCCAACAAAGTTGCAAAAGTTGCAGGATCTTTGAAGAATGCTAGCTCAGCTGCCCCTGCTAGCCTTGGAATGGCTGCGGGCCCTACCATCCTTGAGAAAGTCAAAGAGATGTCAACGGGAAATGGTGCTTCAATAGCAGAAAACCAAACTTCTGAACTCAGTGACTCACTTAAGAATCGCCTGCAACAACTTGTTGATTCTCACCCTGTGTTTCTGTTCATGAAAGGAAACCCTGAGCAACCAAGATGTGGTTTTAGTCATAAGGTCGTGGATATTTTAAAGGATGAGGGAGTTGAATTTGGAAGCTTTGATATACTTACAGATAATGAAGTGCGTGAAGGGATGAAAATTTTTTCCAACTGGCCAACTTTTCCCCAACTTTATTGCAAGGGTGAGCTTCTTGGTGGTTCTGATATCACAATTGCAATGCATGAAAGTGGAGAGTTGAAGGAAGTGTTTGTGGACCATGGAATCCTCTCTGTTTCTGAAGGTGCAAAAGTTGCTGAATCAGGGCAGAACAATAATTCTTCTGAAGCTGAAAAGGCCAGTGGTTTTTCCGAATCTACAGGTTTAAGTGCTGCCTTAAGTACTCATCTTGAAAGTCTCATCAATGCAAGCCCTGTTATGCTGTTCATGAAAGGGAAGCCAGACGAACCAAGATGTGGGTTCAGTGGCAAGGTTGTTGAAATCCTTAAACAAGAAAAAGTTGAATTTGAGAGTTTTGACATTCTTTCCGATGAAGAAATACGTCTAGGTCTCAAAGTTTTCTCAAACTGGTCTAGCTATCCTCAGCTTTATGTTAAAGGTGAGTTGATTGGAGGGTCTGATATTGTATTGGAGATGCAGAAAAGTGGGGAGTTAAAGGAAATCCTTTCAGAAAAAGGTATTATCCCAAAAGAATCTCTTGAGGACCGTCTGAAAAATCTCATCTCTTCTTCTCCAACTATGCTTTTCATGAAGGGTACTCCTGATGCCCCTCGCTGTGGCTTCAGCTCTAAGGTTGTCAATGCTCTTAAAGAGGATGGGATTAGTTTTGGGTCTTTTGACATCTTGACGGATGAGGAGGTGAGACAAGGGATCAAGACATTTTCAAACTGGCCAACTTTTCCTCAACTATACAACAAAGGAGATCTGATTGGCGGCTGTGATATTGTGCTCGAATTACACAAAAATGGCGAGCTTAAAGACACCCTTAATGAGTAGTGCAGTCTGCTAGGACTTGTCTTTGAATTAAATGGAACTCTTGTCAGATCAACTTATCCAGCGAACTGTTGATGGATGCTATTTATTAAGGTCGTATAGGTCTTTATTTGCTGTTACTGTTTTGTGGTTTCCACAGTATAAACCTTAATGCATTGTGAACTTAGCACACAGTTTTGTCTTTCCTTGAAACCTTTTCAATTTTTGCGAGTGTTGTACTACATCCTCTTCATCGCCGTTTTCTAGTTATCTGGCTAGATCATTTTAATAGATATTATAAGACGTTGTGGAAAGCGCTTTGTGATAAGTATTATCTTGTGCACATGAATCATGTGAAATAGAACTTTTTTGTATGCATTTGTCTCATCATTTAGATGAGTTAGAGTTGAAGGATTTGGTGCTTCCTTTATTTTTAATTGTAGTTTTGGAATGAACATGCATGTTAGAGCAGCAAGCAGAATCTGTTGTGAAAAAGGTTGAGAGTATGGCTTTGAAATTATCAAGGTATATTGTAGCCATGCTGGATAAAGAATTTACAACAATTAGGCCCCATATCTCCTTTTACAAATAATCGAACGAAACTATGACTCGTAACGTGCAACCACTCAATGTGTTTTGGTTTCCTTTTTCTCGTCATGTTCTTTTTAGATGTATAAACATGATTGCATTGGATACATTTTATGTTATGCGAGTAGCCATTGGCGTTCTTGTTTGCTGCATAATTTGCTTTCTTTTATGTCCATTAAACAAGACTTCGCAAGAAAAAGAAAGCAACCATTGTGGTACTCGAATTGTTCAAAAAAAAAGTCAACGGTGTTGTCTACTCAATAGTCCACTCTACGCTTACACATTTACCAGTTCGCTTTTAGCAAATAAGATACCCGCATCACGACAGGCTAACATGTCATCGGGAAGAAAAGTCTCGATTGAAAATATGAGCGCTTAACCATACACCGAACCAAACAATAAATGGAATCACTAAAGTATTCTACTCTGTAATGAATGAAACACCTAATAATTTCTGCATTTGCTTTCGATACACTGTACAGCCTCTTGCAGTCAGCTTTTCTCATGAAGCACTATACTGTCGACCACCATAGAGATGTACTAGAAATAGGGATTTGCCCACGCTCTCTGAAGCTTATACAGAACCCCCTACCCTAAAAAGGAAACACAACCATCAGCATCAACCCCCCAACAAAGATTTAAATAAGTAGAACTCCATAAAATCTGAAGATCATTAACCACGACGAAAAAGGAACTAGACACTGTATTATCAGATTGATCTAGTGATGAAGTCTCTTTATGATTATATAAGAGGTCGAAAGTTCGACTTCCACAGATATCATATATATTACACCATTTAGTGATAGTTTCTCGTAACCAAGTGTTTCAGTGTAATATATATCAATTACCGTTTACAAAAAACAAAACAAAAAAGGAACTAAGCACTGTATTATCAGACTGCTAGTTTCAACTGAAGCCTTATATCCCAAGGAAGACTTCACATGGCGACATCTGGGTCTAGTCTTCTCTGAATCGCTGCAGCAGCCTGAGAAACAAGCAACATTGATAACATATGTTAGAAAAACATTACAACGTGCCGTACAAGATGTGTTATGAAATATATGCTTACCTCAAAATTACCTAGCTTATATTGGTACGCCATTTCCTCCCTTAACTGGGCTTGCTCCTTCATTGCTTGTGCCTAAACATTTGAAGGACCAATACAGATATCAAATTATCAAATACTTAAAGATCCTGCAGATGATTTGTATGTTGAACAGAATGGATGCTTTTTTACTTGTATGCGGTGCAAGAAGAATGACCAAGGGGTTTCTTGGGGACAGGGGTTTGATTACAGCCTTAGGTAAGAAATAAAAACTATTATTCATGGCACGTCTTTTTCTGTTTTGTTGAAGAAAAGACTACTTTAATTTTGGCAAGTGTTACTGCACATTTGCAATTGGTGTTTTAATTTGATATTACTTTCATCCAAGCATGCTAGGTTTGATCAACGTCAACTCCACAGAGTATTAGAAGCAGCTTTTGTTTTGTATGGACTCAGCTTATGTCAATCATACTAAAAGAGAAAAACAACGAGTAAATGTCACATTAACAACCTCAACTTTACATGATTTTTACATTAATACCTTAAACTTTAAAAGGATTCACTTTAACACCCTCAAGTATTATCATCACTCATAGTCATACTTCTGTCAATATTAAGATATTTTACAATTTTTGGTTGACAAGAATACTCCTTCGCATATGGACTTTCAGTCACTACTCTCACCTCTTTGTTGTCTTCCTTCGCCACCTCGTTTCCCTCCTCATCTCCACGACTCCACACACTTCGTCTTCCTCCTAAAAAACACCATCGTCCTCATCCCCTTCGCTAAGTCCAAGTACCAACACCCCTTTGATGTCGTCTCCACCTCCTCCGACCACCACTCCATCTATGATGAGTTCCTCTAAGTCGCCATCAATGTCAACAACAATAACCAATGGTATCCCACCACTGCTAGCACAACATCTGCAAATCTGTACTATTACTGAAGTGGTGTACGAGAACAAGGTCATCTACCTCGTTGAGGCTAGGCTTGAGAGGCCATGGTTCTATAGGATCAATGCAAAGCATGTGATGAAGAAGCATGGTAACAAAGTGAAGCTGTGAAGAATAATCATGGACATCTTGGGGAAGAAGAACAAGACCGCCACCGCCATTGATCGTGCCACTACCATCGACTCCTTCGGAGTCACCTCCCTTACAGAGAAGACCATCATCTCTACCAACCACACCTTCTCTGAGGTGAGGATTGCATTGTGAGGTTGGGATTGGGTAGCATTGTCACTGTCTGAGGTGGGTATGTGAAGGAGGAGGCTTGCAAGGTCGAGATCGGGTCGTCGTTGTCACCGTCGGAGTTGAGATCGAGGTTCTTGTTACCACTGAGAAGTAAGTGTTGTCAAGAAACGGGAGAAAGAAACCCTGGCTCGTGGGTGAAAGTCAGGGAGAAATGGTGAGAAAGAAAAAAAGAGGATTTATTTAAAAAGGGTATAATGGAAAAAACACTATTTTTTTTAACGATGTTAGCATTTAAACTTGAAATTGAGAGAAAATAAAAATAGAAGGTACTAAAGTAATCTCTTTTAAAGTATAAGATACTAAAGTAACAATAAAGTATGGTTAAAGATACCAACATAAAAATAACGCAAACAATAATATATAGAAATTACAGCAAACATATCGTGAAAAAATTAACAAATAACTTTCAACATTTCTCTCTTTCCATAACAACAAAAGTAGAACAAAGTCCGAAGACGCATGTTCTTAATCAACAAAATTTGATGACATCCAATCTTGTGATTACATTAACCCAAACAACAATATATAGAAATTATAGCAAAAAAATCATGAAAAAATTAACAAATAACTTTCAGCATTTCTCTCCTTTCCGTAACAAGAAAAGTAGAGCAAAGTCAGAAGACACATGTTCCTAATCAACAAAATTTGATGACATACAATCTTGTGATTACATTAGTAAAATTTCACAATGAACACAAGCACTATTAGACAACATTAACCATATTGATGCCACTACACATTGCTAAAAGTCCTTTGGTGAATGTATAACATCTATGACCTTAGTGTTGCATATTTTAAAGGGATGTTTTTGAGGCATGTTTTAGCTGCATGTTTTGGGTTTTCATGGGATCAGTACATAGCAAGTTTTGAATGGAAGTTTAGTATCCTAATTGATGTCCTTTTGACACGTGTTTTGAGCAAAAAATTATTTATGTAGGATGATTAGTTTTGATTAGTGACTTATGATTGTATTCAATCAAAGATATGTGGGTTCTAATATTAATTGGATTATTATAATCATTAATGACCTATGTAGAGGTGATTAATAATGACCCTTTAGAAATTAAGTTGAAGTTGTTGTGGTGAATGCCAATTAGATCTTTGTGCTAGTGTTGTGTAAAATTTAATTAGGTGAATTCATGAACTTGATAAGTGGATATTAGCATTGATGAACTTTGCTATGAATTTGGACCTTCATATAATTTACCCTTTTGAATATTAATTAAACCACAACCACCAGACACCGCAGATCGTGGCAAGACTTGGTTCAATTTCAGCATGCATATGATAGAATAAATGAATTAAGAAGAAGGAGGCACGGGAGAGTGTGAGAGGACAACAACTCATGCATGTGGGTGTGAAAAGAAGAGGATCGCTGATGAGCTGCTGTCTGTCCTCATGGGAAGGATTGATCTGACAACGAGGCTGCTGTTGTGAAGCTCAACCGGTTGCAGATTTGATGCAGGTTAGAACAGTGTTTGGTGTTGGTAGAGTGAGCGGCTTGGCTGGGCTGAATCGGAGCATTTCTCGCCATCTTCTCTTCATTGGTGGTGGGGCAACTCCCGTGGAAGAGAGTTTGCTGACCATGATTGGAGCTCCAGCAAGACGTAGACTGTTAGTGTTGGAGTTAGGTTCTTGAGCTTCAACAAGGTACACACCTTGTAGAGAATATAATTTAGGAATTTATTCATTAAATTCTTAGTTACATGATGAAATTCTTAAGAGTATTTAAATTTAAAAACTTGATTCAAACATGATTGATGGACTTTTAATGGGTTCTGACCAAGGTCTACTTGTTGCAACTTAGTGTGACCCTACAGTCTTTGTTTGATCATATCCTGACTTATGATTATCGGATTTCAGTCATTCTAGATGTGTTGACTAGATAATTGAATAATCTTGAATTTGGATCTTATTTGGAATTTTTTGAATTCATTGGATACCCTAAATGCATGGATTAACATAGATGTCAAGACCTTTGATTAGATATATAATAATGATACTTCGAGATGAATTTAATGTCCAGAAAGTATGATTTTCAATAGATGTTATTTGTGAGACTCTGTTTTTTAAAGATGGTTTATGATTCTTATTTTTATAATAATTGTTATTAATTGTCGAGAAATTCTTTTCACAAGCTTTTAATTGTACTTTATGCCATCTTTGTAGTCTCTAAGGTTGCCATTGAATGCAAGTTTGTCTGAGTTGTCATTGTGTGTTAAGCAAATTACTCTGGATCACAGGCACCTTGATGGCGTGTTTCTCTAGTGCAAGTGGCCTATGCAGGTGGCCTACGTGTATTGGTTGTACGTGAGTTGCACATTTCGACTTGTACGATAGGAACTTGTGATCGTTGTGTTTTAAGTGTGGTTTAATTTTATTTAAAAAAGATTTTCGAATGTTTTCCTACTGATTTTATGTTTGTAGAGGCCAAAAGGTCGAAAAGGTTGAGAACTGTACACCAGCAGTATAGAGACTAAGGTCTAAGAACCAAGAGTGTCGAGGATCGTACTAATAGACTAAGAATGATTGTGAGGCATACGTTGAGGCTTTGAGTTATGTACCGACAGGTGAGTTTCTAGATGGTTTGAGCATAGAGACTTGTGTACTGACAGAATCAAAGGTTTAGCTTTTCTATGGGTGACCCAAGTACCAAGCACACTAATAGTATATACCCTGTGAGAGTTGACTAGAACATGATATACACGTGCCTCATTTTTGGTAACGTCCCAAAGTGAACTAGAGGGTTCTTCAGAGAGGAGGAACTTGGGACGAATAAACTCCTTCATAAGGTGATTCGTCCGTAATAATATAGTACACTTCAACAGTAGCTTGTAACTAGTGTCGATTACTTAAACCTGAGTAACACAACACGTGTGTATGTTGTTAGAATGTCCTGTATGCAATATAGAGTATTCAGACGTTGTTTGTTGTCCAATATGTAGATTGAGTATACAAAATTAGATCGTGCTTTTTGAGTTACTCAAAGATAATTGAGTATTTTATGCTTCGCAAAGTTTTCAACAGATTTATTATTAAATTTTGGATGCATGTTTTTATGATAAGGTGCATCATATTTTCTATACTTTAATCATTGTAGCTTCGATATTTGAGAAGCACAGTAGATCCGATTTTGGTAATTTTGAGTTAAGTGATTTAGAGACACATGTCATAGACTTATACATGTATACTCCTAGCTTGGTGGATTTTAGGGTGGATTGCAAACAAAATTTGCAATTTATCATGTGTATGTTTTTAACAAGTTTATGGTAGTATCGAGATTTTAGTGGAATTAATATTGATCTATTAATACGGGTCTTCGCGACACATGCATCATGTCTTCTAAAGGATTTCTAATATTTTAAGTGGTGATGCATGCATAGGTGTTTCGATGCATCGCACCTTTCCGTAGTTTCACCTTTCGACATCGATGTTGTGATTCACAAATTTATGATTTTTCACATGTTTAGGTGGCACATTATGCCAATACGTTCTGCTACACATTATAGTTTTGTTCCTAGTTGTTTTGTATAAATGCATTCTACCTTGTGTTATTTTTTTGTTTTGTTTTCTTGGTGAGTGTGTGTTAAGTGATCTTTTTAATGATCATTCACATGTATTTTGTTTTATGCTTTGCGAGTGTAGATCAGAAGATAGATTTCTTGTTAGTGCATATAGAAGTGTTACTTAACCGTACGTCAAGAATTTTAGGTAGATATTCTTTTCTAATGTTATTATTGATACTATAGTATAAATATAGATTCATTTATAATGTAATTAAAAAAAAGATTATATGAATTATTAGATGGGTGACAATCAAGATCGTTACAAAAATAACATAACTCAAGAGTATGGACATATAAAGTAACAAAATCAACAATAGTAACTACATCTATTGTGACAAATACAACGACAACAACCATTTCCACTATGTGGAATCTCTCTTATTAGGTTATATGTGTTTAAGTCCTTTCTACAATCCCTAGCCAAGTTAATTTAAGCCTTCCTCTATCTCTCCAAACCCCTCCCATACCATATAACGGTTCCTAACAAAGGAATAGCTAAACATGTAAAATAGGTCGGGCCAACAACATAACTGGTGGATCCTACTGCTATGTAGTCCATGAAAAGGACTGTGTAAGCTCTATCCTACCACTATTAAGAGTGATTTCTTATTGTCCACTTGATTTACCATCTCCTAGAAGTTCTTGGACCACTTTATAATATATTTGAGGGTATTTTTTGCATCGATTTGCATTTGGACAGCAGTATTCAGACTTTATTCTTTGCAAATCAGCACGACTTCTAGTGTATCACTTATTAAAAAGCTAAGTGAGACTACCAAAGAACTAAATGGAAAGAACTACTTACTGTAAGAACAAAGTTTTGAGACATTGCTCATTACACACCACAAAATCAAGTACCTTACTCAACCTCGTCCTGATGCAAAAGACAATACCTATGAAGATTGATATGTCAATGACTCAACTATTATCTCCTTAATGGTGAACAATATAAAACTGATTATGCTTGAGTGTGATGATTCTACGACCTGTAAAGAATAAGATACCTTGAAATAGATGTATAGATATGAGAAAAATATCTCTCGTGTTTTGGAGATATATGAGCAAATTTTCACATTGAAAATGAAAGACAATTCAATGCAAGACCATTTTACTTCGCTTCGGGCCCTTTTCAATAAACTTAGATCTATATCAACCATTGACATTTGATATTACTAGAATGCGTCAATATCATAAGGAGCTCGTTGTTGCAACTGACCTTTCTAATTTGACTTTGGAGCTCTCATCTCCGATCTGGGTCAGATTCTTGATGCAAATTCTACTCCTAATCTTGAGAATACCTTTTCTTGGATTCTTCGCATCTTCACTGGTACACCCACTTCCACTTTAGATTACTCTACCATGACCACTACTCATGATCGTGGTCATAGTTCAAGTCAAAGAGAAGGTTGCAGACAGATAAATGGCAGAAGTCGTCCTCCACATGTGAACATTGTAGTCACACTAACCACAGATACAATCACTGTTGGGAAAACTTTGAGAAGCCAGATTGAGCACAAGTCTCAACTAAGACGTGGAGCACACCTACAACTACTCCTATTAGCACGTTGTCAATGACACTTTCTTAAGATGAGTATGCCCAATTCCTCCAATTTAGAGAGGACCAGTCTTCTATTTCTATAGCATCACATGCCATTGCCTTTACCTCAAGTACTTCTGGTTTGTTAGCCTCTAGAGATAGTTCTTTAATTATAAATTCAGGAACATCCTCCCACATAACAGTTAATCTTGATCTTTAATCCCGTATATCCTAATTGTCAAACATTAAATCAATTTCTATTGCCAATGGTAAGATTTGTAATGCTTCTGAATAAGACACTATTCATACTATGTCTCAGTTAACATTACGTCTCAGTCAACATTAGACAAAGTTCTCTACGTTCTAGAATTTTCAGTTAACCTTTTATCCATTAGTGTTATTACAAAATAACTTCATTATTATGTAATCTTCTTTCCTTTTCATTGTACCTTTCAAGACCTATAGACGGGAATGAGAATTGATTTGACGTATGAGAAACTTCAAGGAATCTACCTACTCATCGAAGATGAGTTACCTTGAAGATTTGCGTCATTGACTACCACAGTAGATGCATCACTCATCTGACATCGTCGATTGGGTTATCTATCTCATAGAAAATGACAACAAGCACTTCCTTGGATATATGTTTTTCCTTTTCAATGTGAGTCATGTGAGTTAGATAAGCACCATCCATAGAAACAAATGTCAGTGCATGTCGATGAAATATTACGGACACATATCGATGACTGAAAAGACGGAAACGACATATTAGGGTCTGTCGTGACTTACCTCCAGTCGGGCGTTATTTCAATCCAGATCATAACATCGCTGTATGTCAATGGAAATTTAGATTTTTCTGCCATTCAACTTCACGTGTCGACTAATACACCTTCGCCACAAACCGACACAAACGACATGGCTTTAAAAGCATCGCATCGCCTTCTCCAGTTCTCCAATCTCCTCTCCAGCGATCGTTTAACTGACTTCAGCGCCATCCACCCTCGCCTACGTCGTCCACCTTCGTCGTCAAGCTTCTCTTACCATCCTGTGTCGTCTGCCTTCGCCATCCAACTTCGTCCGCCTTCGTTGTCAACGCTGTCTGGCCTTATTTGCCCCGTCAATCTGTGTCGTCTGCTCCAACCTCCGTCGATCTCCCTCGATCTGCCCCAACCAAGTGTGTAGTTCCTCCACTCGTCTTTTTTTTTTTGGGATTCCACTCGTCTTTGTCGTCTCCTTTTTTTTTTTAATATATGGCATGTGAAGACGAAGGACGCGTATACTCACATCTCTCCTTGTGAAGACCAAGTTTAAGATATTGTTCAGTATCATGTGAATATTATTATTAAACTTGGTAAAATAGGTTATATGGCATTCTATTTAATATATGGCATGTGAATATTATTATTATTAAGTTTTTTTTTAACATATGACATTCTATTTAAGATATGGCATGTGAATAATATTATTATTAAGATTTTTTTTTAATATATGGCATTCTATTTTTTTTGTCCTTTCTTGTAAAATAGGTTTTAATAATAGTTATTAACTTATGTTATGTTATTAAATTATGTTATGTTATAAAAATATTATGTTATGTTATGTTATTAATAATTCATGTGTAAAATTTTGTTTGTTATTTTATAAGTTATAACTCATGTGATTATCTGCAGAGTTGTGTATGTTATTTTAAATTTTCTTTTGTATTTTTTCAGTAGTTACTCCTCAAGTTTAAAAAATAATGTTTATTTCAATTTTATAAAATCAGTAATGTTTTTATGTTTATTTAAGGATTTTTAATGTTTATTTCGTAATTAGTTAAAAATAAAGATTTAACTTAATACAATTTCCATTCATCACGATAGATTTAACATAATAGTTCTACAAATCTAAGGTTTTTTAAAAGCTTATTTTATTATTTTGAATCTTAATGTTAATAATTTGATATATAATTATATAAATTAGTAATTGTTTATAATTATTTAAAAAATCAAAATATTTCATAACTAATTAAAACAATCAGGAAAATATGAAAAAAAAAATCAGGAATGATTGTAAAAACCGCTATAACATGTAGAGAATCAGAAAATATTTGAATACATTATTTCATTAAATTAATGACAACTATCATTTATTTTCAGCATTCATAATGCCAAATTCCTCAGAATCTGAAAGTAATGAAGGTCGTAGTGATGTTAAAGTAGCTAAATCAGAGGAACCAGATTGGTTGCATGAATATCCTATTGATAATAATAAACAAAAAACACAATGTAAATATTGTCACAAACAAATGAAGAGTGTAGAAATAACAAGATTAAAACAACACTTTGCTGGTAGATATAGTAATGTAACTAAGAGTAAATCGTGTCCATATGTAGTTTCTACACAAATGAGAGAACTATTAAAGGACACTAAAGCAAAGAAAAGTGACAAAAAGAGAAGAGAAGAAAGGTTTAACAAAATCCTCGTCAATGAGGATACTTCTGGTGTTATTCCCATATCGGATTCAGATGATAATATGGTTTATCTTATAGACTGTAACACTTTAAAGGACAGAGAAATGTATAGAAGATCAGTAATGTAATCTAGAAATAAAGAATGACATAAAGAAAAAATTGAAAGATTTTATAGAACAGGTAGTACCAAAACTTATAAGGGTAGTAGCAGTGGCAATGACAGTGGCATAACACGAAAGGATAAAGGTAAAGACACCGCTGGAATGCTCAGAACATATAATTAAAGATACAACAATCTAGATGTAGCTAAAGTTAGAAAAGAAGCTTCAAAGTAGAAGACAATTAAAGACATATTTGGAAATACTAGGGAAAAAATTGATCAAGCTGTAGCAAAATATATGTTCTTCAATGTTATCCTGCAAAAACAGTAAAAGGACCTTATCTGCAACATATGCTTGATGTTGCAGTAAAAGAAGGTGCAAGAGTAAAGACACCAACTAAGTATGAGATCATAAACAAGTATTTTAAAGTAGAGAAGGAAAAATTAGAAACTTACATTAATGGCTTGAAACGACAATGACCAGTCTTTAGGTTAACTGTCATGTGTGATGGTTGGACAAGTACCACAAGAAAACAGATCATCAACTTCATGGTTTATTGTGATGATCCTACAATTTTCTTGAAGTCCATTGATACTTCTGATGTTGTCAGAGATTACAAGTACATATACAAGCAAATAAAAGAAATCATTAAACAAGTGGGAGTAGCGAATGTGGTGCAGATTGTGACTGATAATGAAAGTAACTTTAAAAAGACTAGTTCCAGGATTATGAAAAAGTATGACATATATTGGCCACCATATGCAACTCATTGTATTGATTTAATATTTAAGGACTTTGAGAAGACAAAGTTGATGACAGTGAGAGATGCAAAGATTGTAACAAATTTTATTTACAGTCACTCTTTTTTACTAACTTTAATGAGGTCGCCTGAGTGTTGTAGTGGTGATTTGATTCGTCCAGAAGTCACCAGATTTACAACAAATTATATTACTCTCCAAAGTTCGATAGATCGAAGAAATGGACTGAAGTATATGTTCAATTCACCACAGTGGTACAAATACAACGAAAGTGAAAGTTCAATTGGTAGAAGAGTAAATTCAATTATAAATAATGTACATTTTTGAGAGAATTATCGAAAAGTTGTATATATTATGACATCAGTTTCAAAGATCCTTTGATTGGTGGATGGTGATAAGAATCCTACCATGGGTTTCTTATATGAGGCAATGAGATTGATAAAGAATGTTGTGGCTGATGCAACATACAGATCATCTAAGACATATCTCAAAATTATAGATGACAGATGGTCTAACATGTTTCTCCATTCTCTACATGAAACTGGTAAGTATTTTAACATGAATATTTATAATTTTCATTATTATTTTTCATTTATTACAAAATTATTTGCTAAATAAGTTTTTTTTGTTAATGTAGCATATTATTTGAATCCACAATTCCAGTACAGTCATTAATTTGGTATTGTATTGATTTATTAACATCCGTTAAAGATGTAATCAAAAAATTGGAGCTTAATGTCAATGTACAAGTACAAGCTCTTAATGAAATGAAGTACTTTCAAGATGAACTTATGTCATTTGGAGAGCCTCATACGATACGTTCTCGTGACACAATGACTCTAAGTAATATTTTTAATATCATTTTTTTTATTTCATAACATTATTCCATAATATAGTTAATAAATAAATATCATATTTCAGATGAATGGTGGATATTAAATGGAACAGATACTCCAAATCCGAGGAATATTGCTATAAAGATTTTATCTCAAACAACAGCAACATCTAGTTGTGAACGAAATTGAAGTACATTCAACCTTATTCATACAAAGAGAAGAAACAGATTAGACACTGTAAGGTTGAATGACTTGGTATTTGTGCATTATAACATGTGACTAAGAATAAAACATATTAAAGAGGGAGAAGAAAAAAATTACATTGACTCAATAGATCTTGCATATATTTATAATGAGGACAAAGAAGATGATCTCATACTTCAGTGATTGCAAGAAAATGGAGAACCAGTTCTAAATGAAGAAGAAGTTAGGTGACCTTCTAAAATTACTAGTGAAATGGACATTGATGTAGAGAAATATATGCGCACATCAGAACGCTCCCATGGACATACTCCAAACTTAAGGGGTGATAGTAACACAAATGATGATGACGACACACAACCACCAGACGACGATAATGGTGGCATTAGATATGTAAACCTACCTACAACAAAAGAGTCACAAGAACAAAAAGAGACAAAGACTACTTAGCCTATTTACAGGGGAGGATACTTTTACACATGCTATACAATATGAGGATCATGGAGGCCGACCAGAAATTCATTATCGACGACGTAATCGTGGTGATCAACAACTAGATGAAGATTCTTAGAACAGTCATATAAGAGGATCTTTGTTAGACTTACTTAACTCTTTGAATATTCATGATCCTAGAGTTTCTTATGATTAGTTCTTATTGAGGTGATTCTGTTGGACAAGCAGACTATAGTATTCAAAGCGATTAGATAAAAACATTTTTTATGCTCCAAGCGAACAAACTAGATGGGATATGGATTCATTATTTCATTATGCACCTCTTTCAACACAATATGAAGAACAACTACCTGAACGTCTTCCAAGTCATTCTTATATCCCTCGATAGCCTCAACCAGTATATATAATTCCTCAATATCCACCAATAAAATTCTTAATACAACTGTCAATATTGCAATACCACTACTTCATCAATGAATATATCATATGTCTTGGAACAGTTACGTGTTCTGGAAAGAGTTTCAAATTTAGTAACAAATTCATCAAAAACACAATATGACTGATGTACAGGAAGAATATTTTGCTCAACCAAGACATTCTTCATGGTATTAAGTATATATAAGGTAACTTTTTGAGTCTTTTTGTTTTAAAACATTTCTTAAGTATTTTTATGTATTATTTATACTTCAAAATATTTCTACTAGGTCTATTTACTGTATTTTCATATGATACATATTGAGGAAGTAAATCTAAGTAGTCTAAGATATAGATTATTACTTTAGCTTATCTAAAAGTTTCAAATCAAAATTCAAAGCTTTTTAACCATTTCCATGAACTTCCGTAAATTTACCGCGTTTCCACCGACATTTCTACTAATGTCCGACACGTTTCCTATTTTTGTTGGACCGAAGTCCAACACGAAACCAACTTTTAATTCTATGGCACCATCATGCTACCTTCCATAGTCTTCGTCTGGTTCATAGTCAAAGTCCTTTTGAATTAATTCATTGTGATGAATGGAATCCTGTCAAAACACTTTCTGTATCTAATTATAGATATTATATTATATTCATTAATGGTGTTATGAATCTATTTATTGAAAGATAGAGTAAGTGTTCTTGATGTTATCAAAAAAATTTGTGAAAATAATAAATCAATATTCTGTTTGTCTCAAAGTTCTTTGCATTAATAATGCTTTGGAATTTACTCGAATGCAATTTCGAAATTATTGTAAATCTCTAAGTATTATACGTCAAACTTCTTGTTCACATACATCTCAACAGAATGATATCACTAAACGTAAACATCAATATATTTTTGATGTCGCTTAGTCCATTATGCTTAAGATGTATGTTTCAAAATATATGTGGTTTGATGCAATTCTTACAACTTCCTATCTCATCAACCATATGTCGTTTACCATGCTTAAGGGAGAAATTCTACTTCGATGGCTACGTCTTGATCTAAAGATTTTTCCTCTTACTCCACAGGTGTTTGGTTGCATTACCTTTGTCCAGGATTTGACACTAAACTTAGATAAACTAACTCTATGGTATATTCACTATGTGTTTCTTGGATACTCTTGAACTCAACGATAGTATAGATGTTTCATCCCTGCTACTAGAAAGTACATCATCTCTGTAGATGTTACTTATTTTGAGACTCAACGTTTCTTTGATAATGTGGATTCTCCATCGAGGGTATTCCTTTACCCTCACTTATAGAATCTTGTGATACTAATGTCACTAACACTACTACTATAAAAAAAGAGATGTCTTGTTTTTTGCAAGTATATTGTCGACAATCATGCCCCTCTTCAGCCATTCCTTCTTTACCTTCTGCAAATCTACCACCTACAAACCTTAATTTGCCAATTACCATTCAAAAAGGTATACATACTATCACTGCTCATTTCATTTTAAAATTTGTTAACAATGATAGACTTTATCCCACTTTCCATGGCTTTGCATTGTCTATTGCTTATAAGTTACTTCTTAGGAACCACCAAGAAACTATCTTACTACCACAATAAAAGGCAACTATAAATGAAGAGATGTACGCTCTAGTGTCTCAAGGTACATAGGAATTGATTTCTAGACCGATAGGACCTAATACTATCACCTGCAGATGGATGTTTGCTATCAAATACAAGTATGATAGCATAATAGACAGGTACAAAGCATGTCTGGTAGCATATGACTTTACACAAGAGTATGGTGTTGACTACTCTGAGACTTTCTCTCCTGTAGACAGACTAAATTTCATAAAGATCATCCTCTCCATTGCAGTGAACCTAGTCAGCTGAATGCGAAGAATGTTTTTTTATATAACGATCTTGTAGAATAGGTGTATATGAAGCAACCCACTAGGTATATTGCTCAGGAAGAGATTGAAGTTTGTTTCCTCAAGAAAGCAATCTATGGCCTTAAACAGAATCCACGTGCCTAATTTGAGAAGTTCAGCAATATTGTTGTTACTTGTGGTTTTCAACATTATGTTATTGATCACTCTGTTTTCTATAGACAGATGAACAGTGACTGTGTAGGTGGATGACATTTTGTTGACAAGTAATGATACTACAGGCATCTAGAAGACAAAGAATTATTTACAAGTACTTTGTCATAAAAAACATGGACATTTAAGTATTTTTTAGGTATTAAGTTTATTCATACTAAAGACAAGATAAAGTTGTCTCAAAGGAAATATGCATTGGATCTTTTGTAGGAAATAAGCCTCTTAGGATGTAAACCAGATACCACTTTATTTGATCAAAGTCTAGATTTATGAGATAGTTCGTTTCTCTTTTTGGAGGATACCGGTAGATACAAGTGACTGATTGGGAAATTGATTTATCTAACTGTCATGTGCCTAGATATTACATACATTATTGATGTACTCAGTCAGTTTATGCAGAAACTAAGAATAGTACATTGACTCAAGAGTCTTACGAGTATTATATTATATTAAGAAGGTTCTTGGTAAAAGACTTGTTTAAAAAAGCGTGATTATCTGTGCATTGATGTTTACTCTCTGACTATACAAGAGACAAGAGACAAAGGAGATCGAAAGTCAACTTCTGGATATTATATTTATATTGAAGGAAATTTGATTACATAACACAGTAAAAAACAAAATGTTGTTTCTAGATCCAATGCTGCATCTGAATATCGATATATGACAAAGACTGTTTGTGAAATGATGTGGCTCCACTTGAGGATATAAGAATCTCTTTGTACCAAGCTAGACATGATAGATATCTATGCTCCAGTTTGAGGAGAAGTATTGGACTTATTAGAGTATTGTATTGGTTAATGTAATAAAGCAATTAGATATCCATTTATATCCTACTTTATATAAATATGTAATATGTTGATCCAATGGACATAGATCACTTTTCTCTCTCACTTTACAACAACAATTTTTAATTTAGAGTATTCACTTGACTAAAAACTTTTTTGAAAGTTTACAATCTTAAAGTGACAGATTCCACGTATTTCACTATCTCTCACCTGTGTCAAGACACCTTTTATGGCATCAACTCCTTCTTGAACAATCAAATTCACAATATGTGCAAAGCATTTAACATGAAACAAATTATCATTGACCAAAAGTTTTGAACCAAGCTTCACTATGAGATCTTTAGCCATAGCATCATTTGTGTAATAATTATCGTCATTTTAAAAAAGGTTGAACATTTTTACTATATTCTTTAAACCCAAAATGATCCACAATTGAGAAAAGATACTCATGAAAAATGATTATATGAGCAAGATTCCTCCTACATTATTTTTAATCAAATTTGAAAGCCTTTATATCCATTGACCCATCCATTTTCTTAACCCTCATGCTTAACAACATTTGACTAATACTTTTCTTTTTAGTGGCAAAAAGAACTGTCAAATGTTTCTTTAAAAGGTTAATCCCAACACTTACTTTTCCTACTAAATTCTTCTTGCGATGTTACAATTAGCTATGCCTTCATGATGTGATTCCTAACATCTAATGTGTATTTTTCCTTTTTCTCAAAATTCTTAAACGATGGTTTTTCTATCACAATAGTAGAAACATTTGATTGAATATTCACATCATCAACATTAACTTTGAACATTGTCTACGTAAGAAAAAAAATAACATTCAAATTCAATTTAGCGATGTAAACAAATAGTCTATTGAATGTTTAAATTCAATGAAAAATTCACAATTCATAAACAAAAAATGCCGTTTAAATTCAATTTAACAGTGTAAACAAAAACTTTACTAAATTCAATGAAAAATTCATATTTCAATATTTCATAAACAAAAATAACATTCAAATGTGCAAGATCCCAATGCAAACAAGAATTCTACCAAAAACAAACAAAGATGCCAATATCCCAATTCAAATGACATTCAATGAAAAAATCACATTTCATAGACAAAAATAACATTCAAATGAACAAGATCCCAATGCAAACAAAACTCTACCAAAATGAGTAAGAACCCAACTCAAATGACATTCAATGAAAAATGAACAAGATTCCAATCTAAATGACAATTCAAATAAAAAATGAGGAAGATCACAATTCAAATGACAATATAACAAGCGATTGCAGTGAGGAGTTGACGATGGAAAGGAGGCAACAACGATGGAACGGAGGACGTAACGACAACGAAAAGGAGGATGTGACAAGTGACAAAAACAACGAAAAGATGGAAAGGAGAGGAGGAGGTGAGGACAACGATGGAGAGGAGCACGCAACAACAACAAAGAGGAGGAGGTAACGACCAACAACAACGATAGAGAAGTGGAAGGGGGAGGAGGTGAAAGGAGAGGAGGTGGTAGTGGCGGTGGAGAGGAAGATGTGGTGGCAATGGAGGGCAGGAGGTGATGGCCAATGATGACAGTGGAAAGGTGGAGGGGGAGGAGGAGGTGGCAACGACGATAGAAAAGACTGAGAAGGATGAGGTTAGAGAAGGAAGGAGGACGAGGTTGTCGTAGGATCTAGACTTCTAGAGGAAGCAATTGTGGCTTGTGGGAAAGTAGGAATAGGAAACGCGAAACAAGGTTATTGGGTAAAGTCTTAGGATTTTTAACTTATAATATGTACCAAGGCCACAGGTCTAAGTATTTTTGGATCAGACCTTACTCGATAAACAAACAAGCCTTATTGGATTTACGTCCACGGGTCTCATTTTCTAAATCTAGTTCCTAACTTCACGAATCCAAACCCAAACCTAGATATGAAATGAATATAAACAATGCTCTGAGACTTGAAGTTGAAGAGCATCTACCAATGTAAGAGAACAAATATCAACTATAAAATTTAACCTGATTACATAGTAAGGATTCTTCAAATTGATTATACCATCAACTTAGACTAATGGAATACAAGTTGAAAATTCTGAAGCAACTGAATTTTTTTTATGATGTGTAGGTTATAAGTAGTCAAGTACAGCTAAAGTCCCCAGTTAAAGCAATTTTGTCTTAGGCACCCCCTCATGAAGGACACAAATAAAAACCAATGGAAAAGATAAGATGACTGAGATAAGGCTCAGCTTACCATTCCCGTTTGCATTGAACACTTAAGAGCCACTACTTGTTCCTCCTTTTGTCTCCCACGTTCTATCAACAGTTCTTGCCTACAACAGAGTAGACTTTTTAAAAAAATAGAAGAAAATGGAAGAAATTTGCACAAAATTTATAATTATAAAATGAACATAATTTTTTATACTGGTCCATGAGACTATAACACAACAGCTAACATGGCTGTTAGTGAGATTCTTCACATGGGCAACCGGTGGCACATGTAACATTTGCAAATAGAACCTTTGAGCATTCATATATCTTGTTTTCCCTTTGAAGATGGATTTTTAATCTAGCCATTGAAACAAGATGCAATGGTGATTAATTGGTAACTACGAGTTAACTTAGCTGCTACCGATCGATAGCTCCATTTTTGCCTTTTTTATATCCTAAGGACGTTCTACAACAACCTAATGACTGTCATACGGAAATCCTCCTAATGGGCCTTAAAGAACATGAGATGGCATACAATATGCAAATGAGAATGTAAAATATGTCATATACGTGAGAAGTATCCCATAGTCATGTACACCGTCCAACAGCACGAGTAGTATTTGCAATCATCACTTGATTGACAAAAAGCAATCCACGTCTATTATATCTAGTAGACTCCAAATTCCTTAGTACACACTTCTTTCCAAATCATGCTTTTCAAAGTTAATTGTAGAGCTAATATGATGATAATTGGGCAGGTTACCATTCTCAATCCAAAAGAAGCAATGTAGCAGGAAACACTACTAATGGCCATGGAACACAAATAAACATAGCATTGTAGAAGATACCATTAACCATAGAGAACGTCAAGGACTAACAACAATAGAGCCCCAATACAATGTTTGACTTAAAAGCAGAATATACCATACAGCAATATCCTCAGGCCGGCACATGTCAAAGGGAAGGCAGTAGCATAGAATGCCTTAGGCAAATCAATTGCTTTCACTCAAAATTTCATATAGCAATGATTGAATAAATAGTTCAAAGAGATATAAAAAGCCTGCAGTGGAAACTTGGAAATTTGAATTTCATAAAATGGAATGTTTGTGATGATTGATAAAATAAGTGAAGTTATTCTAACTACTAAACACTATCTCAACAAAGAGAATGATAAACATATTTCTTACAATTTTGTAAAGCAAAACACTGCTACAAGTCTATGATCTTTTATCCACTGAATGTGAAAGCTATAAGGGGAAAACTCTTCCAAAGCAATATGCGTAATAAAAAATTGCACCACTTTATCATTTTTTTAAAGCAAATGCAACATTTGGTTTATATATATCCAATATAGTATTTATGTTTCCTTTCCTGTTCTTCATGTAGAAATAATTATGTAAATTTTAGACGGCATCCCATTTGGACCAAAAAGGCCATCTACCATAGAAGGAAAAGAGTAGTAGCTACTCCAAACCAGATTTAAATTAATATACTTTCATTTTTCTCAGTATATTCTGAAAGACTCTGTCACATGAAAAGGTGGAAGTTTTATTTCCTAGAAAGCAATATGATGGACTAAACATACCTCCGCTGTTCTTCATCATTAAAAACTGTGCGCTCAGTCTGTGGGACTCTCTTCAAACCCTTCTTCATTTCTTTTACCATCTTGTGGCGGTGATAAGCATCTAGATCATAATATCTGAAAACCAACAAAATATTATTATCCTACATGATTGTCTGGATGCCTATACTAAATACATGACTTCAGTGTACAGTATTTGCTCATAGAGGCATGCAGATATAAATATTGTAACTTGAAATACCTGAACATAGATTACAGCAAATAAGATGCCAATTTAACTTTTTAATATTGGACAACCAAGGCAAACCCAGGGTCAATGAAGCATTAATGAATTTTATGAAGTCTATAAGCTTTCTTAAGGTCTTAGATACATAGGATTCTCATTACCAAAATTGAGCATTTTTAAGCACAGGCTCCAAGCCTCCAGCCAAGAATCACAGAAGGAAAATCTCAAATACAAGCACTGCTTAATGATGCCCAAACAAATATTGAGGACAAAATTACGAGACTTGTCCTACTAAAAATACATGTACACCAGAATTCGACATTATCATAAAAAAAACATTCTAACAGCAGGAAAGTAGGATTTCAATCATTTCACTATTGAAAGTATAATAAATAGCTTGGTGTTAAGAGTGCCAGAGTGGAAAGTTGTACTTTTTTGAAGGAAATGTTGCTGTATTGTGGTCCTCCATGAATCTGTAATAGAAAAGGAAGACATAAAACATGGTGAAAAATAAAGTGTTGCATCTAATCTAAAATCTAAATTAAATTCAAGCTTGTTCCACTGTGATTCTGAATTAAAAAAAATTGTATTCTACTTGCAACTAAATAGAATAAATGAAAGATAAGGACATAATAATATAAATAAACATGGATTACATGTGACTTACTCCTTAAACATTTGTTTCTCTTCCCAATTGGGTAAACTTTCAAGGTTAACCTGCAGTCTCAAATGAAATTCGCATAATGAAATCAATATATCTCATAAATTTTCTGAGATGTATTTGGTTGTGATGCATATATTTATAGGATATTATGTTTGAACATTACTTGCTTTTTAACATACTATAAGTACATGTATCAAAGAGAAAATTGAAGGTCCCATAAATTTAAAATGCCACTCTAAAAAAACTGACTTGCAAAATGATTATTGAGTGGGTGGAATCTAAGTCTTGCACAAGTAGTCAGGGAAGACATAGCTTAGGGTCCATTTGGTTTGAAGGCAATTGGAGGAATTAGAAGAAGTTAGGAGGAATTCCTCTTAAATTCAGTGTTTGGTTTTTTTTGGTAGTCAAACTCCATCAGTTTGACTGAAAGTATGGAGGAATTAGAAGGAAAAACTAAATTAAATTCACCAAACAGTAAAATTTCAAATCCCAATGATAAAAAAAACACCAAACTTTCAACTCCTACATTTACAATTCCAATTCCATTTGGAATTGCAACTTCTATAAACTAATGAATTGCAAGTCCACTTGGAATTTATTTATGCAACCACAAATGATCGTAAAAAGTGATGAATAGATTAACTTGCAGTTATCTTGGAATTAACTAATTGGTGTTGACTGCTGACTTTTATGATTGAAATTTGAACAAACTTTCCAACAGAAAATTAGCATATCGGGCTGCTGCATCAAATATGGGACATTTCTACAGACAGTACAATCAACTAATAAAATTTATCTTTTGGCGGCAACATAATAGAAGCAAATGTAACTAAACCACAGGATGTTGTTTCTAAATTGATCTTGCAAGCAATTAGAACCTACAAAAACAGAGCCCATAGTAGAGCACCTGATTATGAGACCAATTCAATCTCCTAGTGGACCATTGTTATTTATGCATCTAAACAAATGCTAAAAAGATATCTCCAGGATGATTACATGAAGTGCTACATCGATGATGGTGCTAAATGGGTAGAAAAAAATTTAAAAATAAACTACGAGATTCATATAGAACTGATAACCAGAAAGCCAAGCAATTTAACTGTCAATTGGAATCCTTGCAAAGCATCCATGACATTTCAAGTATGTATTTATAGTCAATAAGAATGTTCACAGATAAAACCATATATACAAAAGTAGACTCTAATGTAACAGTTCCCAGGTCCTGGCAAGTAAAAGAGCACGTTTTGCAGGAAATTTGTACCTGTTTTACTTCGGCAAGCCATGCAGTAAACTCTGGCCGTTTGTTCCTGGAAAATAGACCAAGAGGATCACAGATTAGAAATGCCACCTGTATATAGAACTAAGGCTCTGATTTCAATATTAGACGGATAAAACCAGTTCGGATCAAACATCCAAAACAAAGATGTCCGATCAAACATTCGAAACTAAGATCTCTTACTTCATATAGAGATTAATAAGTGTAGCGACCCACAATACACTCTTCAATGCAACAAAGATTAAAAAGTTCTTCACCTCTTAGTTTTGGTTGAAGAGCACGAATGACACTCTAAAGCAGTATCTTTTACCCAAACCGACAACATTTCAGAAATGAACGAGCTGAAACCCTAGAATGTAACAATTCACAAAAAAAAAGGGGGGGATCGCAATGCTCCAGCAGCATCGAAAACGCATACCACATATCGGTCTCTCTGATGATGCCATACTTCCCCCACGAGTTCGTGACTGCCCCCGTCTTCCCCGTATCCTTCTCTTTCTTCTTCTTCTTCTTCTTTTCTTTCCTCTTCCTGTCTTTCTCCTTCCTCCTCCTCTTCTCCTTCTCCTTCCTCCGCCGCCTATCCCTCTCGTGTTCCTTCTCTCTCCTCCTCTCCTTCCTCTTCCTCCTCCTCACCTCCCCCTCACTCTCCGAATCCGAACCTTCCGACTCGGAACCGGGATCCGAGTACGATTCCGAAGACGAAGAAGAATCCTCCTCATCGTCAGAGTCGCTCCGTGATCTCCTCCTCTTCCTCTTCGTGCTCCTGCTCTTGTTCTTCCTCCTCCTGCCTCGATCCCTTTCGTCGTCGGAATCATCGCTGGAGTCGTCGTCGCTGCTGTGGTCGTCTCTCCTCTTGTGCTTCTTCTTGTGGCGGTTCTTGCTCTTCTCCTCTTCGGCGATTTCTCCTTCTTCTGGGGCGTTCCCGTTCCTGTCCTTCGCCATTTTCTAGGTTTTAGAGGGGACAAGGAGCTGCAGTCGAGAGGAGTCCGCGGGCAGGGAGTGGCTGGTGAAGAGCAAATGGCTGAAGCCGATCAAAGCTGCGCGAGTGTGAGTAGTTTTGCATAAATATCCACATGAAATCGATATTCTCTTTGTATTTAAAGTTAAACCTAGTTTTTTTTTTCAGTGTTAATTATCTGACGGTACTTTCAGCTGTCATTGATTTTCAACTTACTATTTTAAACTTCGAAATACAACATTTTATTTTATTTTTGTTAACACTTGAGATAAATTAGAATATAATCGGCTTAAATGTCATGAGATACAACATCCAAAGTATTAATATTACAGTACCACTAGCATAGATGCCTCCAAAAATGCTTCCAAGGAGGGATCTTAAATGTTTTACATCAAAAAAAAATTGTAAATTGACCAAACGGAAGGTCAGCATTACTCCAGCATGGCATTGTGGGATTCATCTCTAGATGGTTCTGATAAAGTGGAAAGTCTTGATGATGAGGGAATAGAAGAAGGTAAGGCAGGCTCAACTGGTTGTGCAGCCATTGTAGAGACAACCTGCATCATTTCCTCCTTTTCAAACCCTGTTACAAGATTTCCCACCCAAAATTTCAACAAGGAAATAATATCATTAATGATCAAAACGCATGGTTTAGAAGTATTGCGAAAAATCCTACTATTCCTTTCTTTCCAAATCAGCCAGAGAATGACTTAGAGAAGCATAGTCCACCCAGAAAAGGGTAAATAAAACTTGAGTTGAGGGACAGATAAAAATAGCTCCCCAATAGAGAAATAGCCAGGGTACAGGTCTGAGACCAAAAAGAAATGCCAGATCTTCTTTGCAAAAGAGCAATTAAGAAACAAATGAGAATTATTTTCAGTATATAATGAACAAATTGTACATAATGGGGAACCAAGCCAAGCACTTTTTAATAGGTTTTCTTTCGTTAGGTTCTTGTTCTTAACTACTAGCCAAGAAAAAAGTTTGACCTTTAATGGGGAAAAACTCTCCCATATACTTTTATAAAAAAACATTACGAAGGCCCCATCATTGTATAAATTATAAGCTGCTTTAACAGTAAAGGTATCACGAGGAGAAGGGAGCCAATGAAAGTCATCTTCTCTTGGAACCAAATTTAAAGAATGCAAAATAGAAACAAAAGAATCCAGCTGAGTTTGAAGCTTAGAGCAATTGTCAGACAGACAATGAGCTAGATTAAACAAATGAATAAAATCTGTACAAAATAAATCCACAGTAGATTTCACTGAAGCCTTTTTGAATCAAGCAATATTAAATAGGTCAGGTAATAAAGAGCAAAGAAGAGTGTTATTGTGCCATTTGTCGTACCAGAATAAAGTATTGAAACCATTGTCCACATCTGCAGTTGAGAAGCAATTGAAAAAACTTAATCCTTTTTTAATATAGCTCCAAAGGGGAGAGCACAGGGAGGAAGAAGTATTCAGGACTGCACCAATACCCCTGTGCAAATATTTGGCCCAAAGTATAGATTTCCAAACAGGGCAAAACTGGTTTGAGAAGAATTGTCAAACTAACTTACTTTTTAAAGCTTCACTAAAATTTCTTAGGTTTATAATGCTCCAACCATTTTGCTTTTTAGCCCTACAAATAGCAGACCATTTGATTAAATGGGAACCTTTATGGGTAGGGGATAAAGAGTTCCAAAGAAATTTACTTTTTAATCTGTCTATCTGTTTCTCTATCTTTAAGGGCATATGCAGGACTGACATAAAGTAGGTTGGGATTGCTGATAGAACCGCATTAACTAGGACTAATCTGCCCCCTAAAGATAGAGATCTGGCTTTCCATGAGGAAAGTTTATGAGTTATTTTCTCTAACACAGGTGCCCAGTCATTAACATTTGCTTTCTTAAAATGCAAGGGCAAACCTAGATAAGTAATAGGAAGATCTACCTTCTTACATCCCATGATATCACAAGAATATAGCAATTCCTCTTGGGAAACCCCTACACCAGTCGATGATGATTTCTGGAAATTGATTTTTAGCCCAGAACAAGACTGAAAACAACATAAAATTCTCTTGATATTAATCATATTGAGAGTACTTTCTGACAGAAAAAGTAATGTATCATCTACATATTGCAGATTAATCAAATAGGGACCATTATTAGGAAAAGTAATCTCAGAGATTAAGCTATTTCTCTTAGCTGTCTGCAACATGGCATTGAGAACATTAGAGGCAATTATAAACAATAGGGGAGACAGGGGATCACCCTGTCTTAACCCATTTGATGCCCCAAAGTACCCTTTAGGGGATCCATTAACCAAAATAGAAAACTTAGCAGAGGTTATACACATGCGGATCCATGATATCCATCTATCCCCAAAACCCATGCCTGCTAGAGAATCTAACAAAAAAGTCCATTTAATGTTGTCAAATGCTTTCTCAAAATCTATTTTCAGGATATAACCCTTGATATTGTATGTACTCATATAATGTAGAGTTTCCTGAGCAACCAGGAAACAATCCCCAATAGATCTCCCTGGCAGGAAGGCATATTGTGATGGATCAAGCACTGTATTCAACACAAGAGCCAACCTAGAGGCCAGAGTCTTGGTAATGATTTTATATAAGCTATTCACAAGACTAATGGGCCTAAAATCCTGGATTCTAGTTGCACCCAATTTTTTTGGGATTAGTGCAATGAAGGTTTGGTTTATAGAGGATAAGAAGTCAGGATCAATGGCTGAATGGAAGGAGTGGTGTATGTTTTTTATGTCGGATTTCAATAGCTCCCAAAAATATTGAAAGAAAAACATAGGAAATTCATCAGGCCTAGGGGATTTATCTCCAGCTAAATGGAAAACACTTGCCCTGATTTCTTCTATTTCAAAAGATAACTCTAATAAATCAGGAGATAGAATTTTAACTGGTAAAAGAATGTCCCAACTGAGATTTATAGTAGGGCTCTGAACCTTGTTGAAAAGCTTAATAAAATGCTTCTCAATTTCTCTACAGATTTCCACATGAGATGTGCTCACAGAGTTATTTATAAGGAGAGAAGAGATGTTGTTAGTTCTTCTATGACTTTTAACCATGTTGTGAAAGAAAGAGGTGTTCAAGTCCCCCTCGTTCAACCATAAGATTCTGGACTTTTGCCTCCAGTACATCTCTTGCTCTTTAAGCAGCTCAAGATGCTCTAATCTTAGCATCTTTTTCTGTGCCCAATTAATGTTAGGAGAATGTTCAGCTTGGCTGTCCAAATCCAGAATTTGGACTTCAATAAATCTAAGTCTACTGGCTCTAGCCTCTCTAATGGGGGCAATCCATTGTTTAATGAAAGCTTTCAGTTTCTTCAATTTAAAACTGAAAACAAAAACAGGAGAAGACATAGACAAAAAATGATCATTCTGTCCCCAAGAAGCAGTAATAATTTGTTCAAATCCATCATAGGCAAACCAGGATTTGTAGAACCTAAAGGGAGGGGGGCCCAATTAGGAGCCAAGGTAACAATCAGAATTGGGATGTGATCTGATATAATTCTGGCTTTGCCAGTACACAAAGCATCAGGAAAGATACCTGACCATCTAGGGGAGATTAAAAAACGATAAAGTTTGACTAAAGTTGGGTTATCCTGAAAGTTTGACTAGGTATAAGAAAAATTATTAGGAGAAAGATCAAGCAGTACATTCTGGTCAATGAAATCATTAAATCTCTCCATATAAATGTTACTGTTAATTTGGGAGGAGTGCTCACTAGGAAACCTAATTACATTAAAGTCACCCCCCAATATCCAAATGGCATTAACAAAAGTGCTGATATGCTGCAATTCCTCTATAAACATTGGCTTCAGCCCTTGATCATAAGGGCCATAAACACCAGTGAGCCACCAATTCAGATGAGAATCTAAGCTCTCAAAGTTGATAGAAAGACAGAAGGTAGAAGGAATGCAACTGATAGCCTTGAAAATCCTGCTATCCCACCCAATAAGTATACCCCCAGAGGCACCTATTGATGGAACAAAAGACCAAGCACTTATTTTTTTACCCCCCAAAAATCTTAGGAAACTTCAGTATATTCTTCCATTTTTGATTTATTGAGTATGATTATATCACATTTATTAAATGCTATAAACTCTTTTACTTCTCTTTTCTTATGCCCTGACCCCAACCCCCTGATATTCCATGCAGCTATAATCATAAAAGTATAGTGAATTAGACAGAAGATCCCATCCTGTCCAAGGATGCACTAGAATCTTCAAGGGTTACCAATTCCTTACCCTGATCCAATCTAACTTGATTGAAAAAGGCAATGGATTCATCTCTCGAGGACAACGAGATACCAATATCCTTACAGAATTCCTGAAAATGGTCATATGAATCCCATCTCAAGGGGTCCACAGGGTTATTCTCATTATTCACATTAAAGCTCAA